>PVIU01001971.1:0-31445 GCA_004026605.1 Ondatra zibethicus | reverse complement strand
TGAACACTTCTGCATTGCTGGTGGGAATGCAAGCTAGTACAACCCCTACGGATGTCAGTGTGGCGATTTCTCACAAAATTAGGAAATAATCTTCCTCAAGACTCAGTAATACCACTTTTGGGTATATATCCAAAGGATGCTCAATCGTGCCACAAGGACATGTGCTCAACTATGTTCATAGCAGCTTTGTTTTTTATAGCCAGAAACTGAAAACAACCTAAATGCCCCTCGATCAAAGAATGGATAAAAAAAATGTGGTACATTTACACAATGGAGTACTACACAGCAGAAAAAAATAACGACAGCTTGAATTTTGCAGGAAAATGGATGGAATTAGAAAGCATTATTTTGAGTGAGGTAACCCAGACACAGAAAGACAATTATCACATGTACTCACTCAGAGGTGGTTTTTAAACATAAAGCAAAGAAAATCAGCCTATAAACCATAATCCCAGAGAACCTAGACAACAATGCGGACACTAAAGAGACACTTACATAGATCTAATCTACATGGGAATTAGAAAGTATAAAAAGACAAGATTTCCTGAGTAAATTGGGAGTATAGGGACCTTGGGGGAGGGTTGAAGGAGGGAGGGGAGAGGCAGGGAGGGGAGCACAGAAAAATGTAGAGCTCAATAAATATCATGGAAAAAAATAAAAATAAATAAACAAATAAAAAATAAATGGACCCATACTTGTGGGCTCTGTCACAAGTGTCATCTTGAGAGAACATCTATGATTAAAAACTGAGCCACCCAGCGAATAACTCCACATCAATGCCCATGTGAATGGTCCTGGTTGAATCCAGTAGGTCATGGAGCAAAAACAAAAAGACTTGAAAGTGGGATTGGAGCTTGGTCTGAAGGGGAAAAGTTGGTGGGGGAGAAGATAAGAGTGTGACCAGAATGCATTATATACATGTATGAAATTGTAAAAGAACAAACTAATTCTAAAAGATGAGCTACTGTGGGGGAGGGACTAAGAACAAGGAACAATATCATATGTCAGGAAAGCCTAGGTATGGTGTGCCACAGTCTGTGGGTGATTGGAGGTCTAGAGGTGGAGTGTTGTGGCGGGGAGGAGGGCTGGCCTCTGGCAAACCAGAGTCCCTTCAGTAGAAGGTTCATCTCAGGCAGAGAAAGCCTGTCCATGTAGCCAAGAACAGGTCTCATCAGCTGAGGTCTGCTAGTGGATCAAACTCTAGCACCATCTATCTGTTGTTTCCTGTAGCACAGTCCAAGGATTCTGCAGACTGCTTGGTACCCAACAGCATCATCCCTCCAGCAGGGAACCGATAATCCCAAAGTGTTCTAGTTTGCTCTCAGTTGCTGTGATAAACACCACAACCAAAAGCAACTTGGCAAGGAAAGCGTTTATATCATTTTACAGCCTTAAGGTCCCAATCCACCACTCATGGAAGTCAGGGCAGAACCTCAAGGCAGAAACTGAAGCAGAGGCTGTGCAAGAATACTGGCTTGCTCCCTATGGCTTGCTCAGCTTGCTTTCTTATACAACCCAGGATTACCTGCCCAGGATTGGCACCATCCACAGTGTGCTGAGCCCACTCACATCAATATTTAATCAAGAAAATGCCCTGTAGACATGTCCACAGGTCAGTCTAATGGAAGGAACTCTTCAAGTGTAATTCCATCTTCTAGGTAGCCCAAGTTTGTGTCAAGCCAATAAAAACCAACCAGTCTAGGAAGACTTAAAGGTAAAACATAGATATGCTGCCTACAGCAGTGGTTCTCAACCTGTGGGTCACGACCCCTTTGAGGGTTGACCGACTGACCTCCCCTTTCATAGAAGTTAACTAATGTTGGGTCTCTTGAGGACAGGCCTTCGCACCCCCACTTGATCTGTTTTGCACTCTTGTGGTTGGTTGAAAACAGGAACAAAACCAGGAACAATCTGTTGTTTTCAGCAATGTTTCTAAGGATGTTTACCTGTGCAGTGATGAGGTTCCTGCTTTTCCTGGCTCGGCCTCCCCTGCTGAGGGCTATATATACTGTGTGAGAAAGTGGAATAAAGTGTTGTTTGTAGAACCTGAAGTTGTGTTGTGTGTTAATCCCAACGTCCCTTGCTCAGAAGAACTACAGTTGCCGTGCTGGCGCGGCAATCTAAGACCATTGGAAAACACAGATATTTACATCATGATTCATAACAGTAGCAAAATTACAGTTATGAAGTAGCAGCAAAAATAATTTTATGGTTGGGGGTCAGCACAACATGAGGAACTGTATTAAAAGGTGGCAGCATCAGGAAGGTTGAGAACCACTGCCCTACACAGATCTTAGTGTTTGGTTGTTTCCCAGTCTCTCAATAGATTTGGGGGACACCGTCAGGCTAGAACATGAGAACAGTTTGGGAACTCTCCAGGAGGGTAAGAGGACCCATGCAGCAAAGCCAAGAGTGAGTAGCAGGATTTTGGCAGGCAGAGAAGGAAAGCTACGAATAGAATACAACCCTGGCAGGTGCTGGACCCTTGCACAGTGCAGACTCAGTAACAGAACAAACCATAGGAAAAGTGAGCATCACAAGGTCAAAAACCCAACATTCCCCACCCTGTTCATGTGTATAACCTGCAGTCTCCAGTTCTGAAGACCCTGGAAAGAAGCTGCTGTAATTTTATCCTTTTAATTGTCCTTGCTTCCCTTCTTCCTTCCTTCCTTCCTTCCTTCCTTCCTTCCTTCCTTCCTTCCTTCCTTCCTTTCTTCCTTCTTTCCTCACTCCCTCTCTTCTTCCCTCCCTTCCCTCTTTCCTTTTGTTTCTTCATTCTTTCACCCTTACTTCATTTCATTTCTCCTAGAGTGCATGCTATTCTTGCAGCGGACCCATGTTTGGTTACCAGCACCCAAACTGAGCAGCTCGCAACTGCCTGAAATCCAGCTTCAGGGATATCCAGCACCCACGTTAATGATGAGCCTCTGCACTCACAAGTAAGACAAATAAAAGTAATAAAATATATCATAAGAAGAAGATTCATATATAAAACTGGAAGAGATAGCCACACAAATAGATGCACAAATTTCAATATAGAAGTATTTTTGTTGAGGCTGGTCCCCAACGAGGATCCTTACACCTTACAGAGCTGGCTTAAGAACTGTGGAGAGATGGCTCAGAGGTTAAGAGCACTAACTGCCCTTCCAGAGGTCCTGAGTTCAATTCCCAGTAACCACGTGGTGGCTCACACCCATCTGTAATGAGATCTGGTGCCCTCTTCTAGCCAACACGCATACAGACAGACAGAACACTGTATACATAAAAAAAAAAACCAAAAAAAACCTGTGGTGCGAAGGCACAAGTTGTGCTTAGGACACTTTACTCTGCCCAAGCAAGGAGGGTGGCTCAAAAAACATTTCACTTGCACAAGCTAGCTGAAGAGAGTCCAGACATCCAAAGAGAACAAAATGGGCCTCAAAACATATTAGAATACTAAGGATTGTATGCCATTAAATAAAATAGGAATTCAACTGAAATGGATAAATTCACAGGCAATGGAGAAGTGGAGATCCTTTGGTATAAGAGAACAGCCCTGAGGTTGTAGAAAGAGTGGTAGAGTCAGCATGTAACAGCCCTCGCTGTCCTGGTGCTCACTTTGTAGACCAGGCTGGCCTTGATCTCCCAGAGATCCTCGGTTCACTGCCTCCTGGGTGCTGGGATTAAAGGCATGCGCCACTACCACCCAGCTAAGATTCTATTTGTTCATTTATCTTTGCTTTGAGGTACTGAGGCATGGACCTGGGGTCTGGAATACAGTACCCGAGATTCTGTAATTCCTTTCCCTGATGCAGTGTAATTTGATGAAAATGCACCTTGTATATTCTTTTAAAACCTTCACTGTGCTGAGTACAGTATAGAGTCTTCCTTGATTCTGGATATATACATGTTTGTGTGTAGATAGTCAGAATTCTAACTAATTTGTAAATTTAATTATCAAATATTGCTTGATCTAAATTCCTAATTTTATAATATTTATCTCATTTTTTTTCTTCATGTAAGATTTCCTTGGTTATATATAGTTAACTTCATTCATCTCTCTGTATTTGTACTTTTCAGTTTTATAGTATTGTAGATCAGACCCAGGGCTTTGGACATAGTAGGTAAGGACTCAGACTCAGCTACTGAATTACAGTCCTAACCCTAGGCTTTGTTTTTTTGGGGTTTTTTTTTTTTTTTTGGTTTTTCGAGACAGGGTTTCTCTGTGGCTTTGGAGCCTGTCCTGGAACTAGCTCTGTAGACCATGCTGGTCTCAAACTCACAGAGATCTACCTGCCTCTGCCTTCCAAGTGCTGGGATTAAAGGTATGCATCACCACCGCCCTGCTAACCCTAGGTTTTTAAAGTAAGTATTCTTTAGGTAATTTTTATTTTAGGTAAAATATAAATACATTACCTACCTCCATTTTCTTTCCCCAATCTCTCCTATGTAACCCCCAATTCTTCTCAATCATGCCTTGTTTTTCTTTAATTTATATTGCTTTGTTTGTGTGTGTGTGTGCGCGTGCCTAAATATCAGTACAATATGCTTAGTCCATTTAGTCTTATTTGTATGCATGATTTCAGTGCTGACAACTTGGTATTAAATAATAAATTATGAGGCTGTACTGGTTTGTTGTTGTCAACTTGACACAAATCTAGACATGTCTGGGAAGAGGGAATCTTGAAAAGTTGCCTCCACATAACTGGTCTATAGGCAATCTATAGGGCATTTTCTTAATTAATGATTAATGTGGCTGGGCCCAGCCTACTGGGGCAGTGCCACGCTAAAGCTCATGATCCTAGGGGATATAAGAATGCAAGATGAGCTATCTAGTAAGTCCTCTTCCTCCATGGCTTCTGCAACAGTTCCTGCCCTGACTTCCCAGAATGATGGACTGTCACAGCTTTAGAGGTAGTGGAACCTGGAGAATGGGGGCCAAGAAATGGGGTAAAGTCTCATGCAATAGCCAACTTTATTCAGAGCATCGGGCAGTTTATAATCCGAGGCTTAATAAAGGTCACACAAGTAAAATTCTCATGAGTTCAAGAAGTCCACAATCACAAGGACAACCATGTGTTTTCCCACAGAAGCAGAGTGAATAGTTTAAACATTGAATTGAATAACAGCAGCAAGCTTTAATGAGCAGCCTGAAGGAAACTCACTCCTACCCGCCACAGCTGAGAGGACCACAAAAGCTCATTCCAAGAACCATTTTGTGTTTTGAGGTCAAAAGACAGGATCTTGTCTTTTTTTCTTGGAGTGTTCTCACAAGCTCTCAGAATTCTCACAAAGCTCCATTCCTGGACCATGTTCTGACATCTCTACTTTTTTATTTTTAAGCATAGAATATCCAGCGTGGCTTTAATTTGAGATGTTGTAAATAAATTCAATTGCTATTTGTTGCTTGAGTATCCTATTAGCAAGTAAATATAAACATAATGAACAATATTAGAGCAGTAAAAACATTGTGTGTGATACTCTGCCAAAAAGAACAGGGATCCAAACTGTGTCAGTACTATGGGTGGCATTATTATATTGATCAGAAAAATCTAGAGAATAACTTGAAAAGAGACCCATCTGATTAGAAGTTATGGTATCTTGTAGAACGTAAGCCCACATTTGCCTTTAATAGGAATACAAACTTTATGATGTCCTAGGCAAACTGAAAGTGATTTAAAGCCCAAGGAAAAAATTAAGCACAGCCCTTCTCCAGAAGAATTAATTAATCTATTACAGCCCCAAGGTCTAGTGATAAACACAGAGTCATTAGTAAAGATAACAGGCATTGGATCCATCCAGTCTACAAGCTGAAGCAAAGGAAGATGGGGAAGGTAAAGCAAAGACAAGTGTTCAGAGGATAAAGCAAATACACGTGTCCACAGATGCACAGGTCACAGAAGAGAGCATCAGCATAAAGAGATTCTCAGGTGACATAGGGCTCAGTGTGGTTCATAGGATAACTTCTCCCTTGGTCCATAGGGCCTTAGCTTGGCCCAGGTGGGCAGACTTGATTCCTTGTGATCAACATCACCTTTTGCCCTTCAGCTGGAGGTTTTCTTTCTTTCTGGTGACTTTCACTGTCTCTTCACCCTCTGCTGTTGTCCTTGATGGCTGGAGACTGGGGAACTGAAGAGGTATCCATAATGTCTCAGTGGATCCATCTGCAGTGACAGACACATATCTCTCCCTAATTTTCTTTGGTCAACCGGGCTTCCAAATCTCAAATTGTTTAAACCGATCTAAAGGCAGTTTGGAATGCTCTGTAGAGAATTCTTTTTGGTTCTTGAACATATATCACCTTGAGGCAAATTTTAAAAAATAAGAGTAAATAAGGAAAGTGTAAGAATATCCCTAGGTGTCCCCCTGTTTTATTTTTTAATAATTATTGTTTTAATGTTCTATGTACTCTTTCAATTATGCCCTGGCCTTGAGATTTATAAGGAATGGCTGTAATATGATTAGCATTCCATTCTTTACAGAAATTCTTAACTTTAGCTTCTACAGGCCAGTCCATTTTCAGTTTTTATATAAGTAGACACTCCCCTTACTGCAAAAGTTTGTATCAGAGAAAACCATACTGCAGAAGCATTCTCTGAGGATGAGGTATAGTCCAAAGAAATTTAGAATATGTATTAATGCAAATGTGCAAGTACAACATCTGGGGCACAAGAGCAAACAAAGTGAGTGACATCCATTTGCCGTGATTCATTAGTATTTCTAGCTCTGGAATTAATTTTAGCTACCTGACTATGATAGTATAAGCGAGCACAAATACGACATTGCTGCACAATCGTCTCACTTTTCTAAGTGGGATAGGACACTCACTGTACATGAAGTCTCTTAGTGTTAGTGTGTCTCCTCCTTACTACATGTAGGTGTCTATGTGTCTGCTCTGGAGAGGTAAAAATAGGGCAGGTTAATGCATCAGCTTGCTTGTTTCTTTCTGCAATAAAACCAGGGAGGTTAGAGTGTGCATAAGTATGAGTGATAAACAAAGGACGTGTGCAGGTTTTAACCAGATATTGTAGTTCCTGTAGTAATGGAAGCACATCAGGAAATGAAGGCAAAATTAAAGTAGCTTCTGTTGCAGTGAAGAATACATACAATACACAAATGCCTCTTTTAGTCTGGATTCAAATAGCTGTAGTTCTTCCTTTGTCTCTCAAGCCAATATATGAGGATTATCCAATGCTGTCTCTCCTTCTAGAGTTTTTTTTTTTTTAACTTATATACAGGGTTCTTCCTGCATGTATGCCTTTGGGCCAGAAGAGGGCACTAGATCTCATTACTGATGGTTGTGAACCACCATGTGGATACTGGGAATTGAACTCAAAACCTGTGGAAGAGCAGTCAGTGTTCTTAACCTCTGAGCCATCTCACCAGCCCCTCCTTCTAGAGTTTTAAATAGATTGGCTAGTGCTTAGGTATTCCCAAAGTAGAACGCAGTCAATTAGTAATCCCTAATAATGTTTGAAGGTTGTTTTAAAATCGTCTAATGGATATTTTTTCATGTGTGGTTTAATATTTGTTCTAATAACTAGTTGTCTCAAATACTGCACCGAGACTGATCTTTGTACCTTATCAGGTATAATAATAAGCCCATTTTTATGTAGCATATCCTGAGTCATGAAATATATAGATTGTAGCTCTTCTTCAGAGGCAACTAACAGGATACCATTCATATAATAAATAATATAAGCATGAGGGAAGGCCTGCTGTGCAGGCCCTAAAACCTTTCCTACATAGTGTTGGTACATAGTAGGGAAGCTTGTCATGTCTTGAGGTATCATAGTTCATTGACAGCAGAGCTGAGGTTCTTTATGATTGAGTGAGGGAACAGAAAGGTGAATCGTCCCCAGTTATTCCAACATAAGCACGGAAAGAATCCTGCCTGTCTGCCTCTCATCACAACAGGCTGCTTTAGGAGAATGTGGGACTTTGTTGATTCTGACGATTTTTCTAGGGGGTCTTTATGGAACAATGATCAAGATGAATATGTATAGTAAAAAAGCAATCTTTTAAATTCAAAACTATTAAAGGCCAATCTTTAGGAATAATTGAAGGCATAGGTACGCCAGGCTGTAAAACACCCATTGGCCACATGGTGGCATTAGCATTCTGTAAGTCAATCAACAATTTCCATTTATCAGATTTCTTTTTAATTACAGAAACAAGAGGACATACCTGTCAGAAGACGAGGTAATCTGCCTGGGGACCTTCCCCATTCTCTGTTACCTTAGACCTTATTCTCAAGGTTACCCCTAGTGCTGCAACAGAGTGTCAGCTGCAGCCTCCCCCCCTTCCACATCTGTTGATCCCTCAGACCTCCCCCTGGCCTCTCCTTCCCCTAGCCTTCAATACCAGCAAGCATATCCCACCCCACCCCCAGCCCCAACACAGCAGACAAACAGGACAGTGTTGGGTTCAGGGGGGTTGCACAAAGATGGGGACAGATCACCAAAGTCTAATAAACCAGAAGAAAACTTTATTCCAGAAACCAGAATCCAGGGGAAAAAAAATAAAAAATCTCCATGGGGCACAAAAAGCTTATCAGCTAGCTAGCTGAGACCACAGCTAGGGTTTTTTGTTTTTTTGTTTTTTTGTTTTTTTTTTTGTAAGGTTGTGGCGGAGGCAGGTTTCTGAACCTACATTTTTATAGTAGGGGCACCAAGCATTAGGTCTGAACAAAGAAATTTTTACAATCTCAAGGTAAAACTCAGATACAGATTGCCTTACTTTACAATCTCCATTAACAGAGTTTTTCAGTTAAACTAGTGTTTGTACTTAATCTTCTTATTGTCTTTCTTGGTACTTCCTGGTAGTGTTTACTGAAGCCCTGTGCTCTCCCCTTTGATGCTGACAGTTTCACACAGCAGGGACAATGCATAACCCAGAGGTCATATATCTATTTCCTAAAAGTTGACTCAGCTCATATGCGTAGGCTAGCTCTCAGTTTGCGGAGAGATGCTTTGGCCTTGTAAATAGAGCTATGGGTTGTAAAGCGAAATAACCCACTGTTAATAGTTAATCCTCAAGCTTCTGAGAAAGCTGCTGACAGTCTGTTCTCATTCTCCTAGGCTTACAACTTTATATTTCTTTATTTCTACATTCCTGTTTTTGGAATCTACATGTTTGTATTCTTATCCTTGGACCCTTCAACAGTAAAACAGCCAACACACTCCCTGAATATCCAGAGTAGTAAACAGAAACCAAAGAACAAAATACCCACCCAATAAAGATGAGACCAGATATCAGTACCTAGAATTAAAATCATTCCAAACCCAGATGCCTATATCCCAGTGTGAAAAACACATCAATAACAGCCAGAACAACATGTCTCCACTAGAACCCAGCTAGCCTACTACAGCAGATACCGAATATTCTGGCATTGCTGAGGCATAAGAAAAAGACCTTAAAACCAACTGTATGAAGATGACAGAGGTCCTTAAAGAGGAAATAAATAAATTCCTTAAACAAATCCAGGAAAACACAAAGAGATGGAGGAAATGAATAAGTCTGTCAAAGAAAGCCAAGGAAACACAATCAACCAATAGGAAGAAATGAATAAATCCCTTAAAGAAAGCCAAGAAAAAGCAAACATGAAGGAAACAAAGCTGGTCAAGACCTGAAGATAGAAGCAATAAAGAAAATACAAAATGAGGGAATTCTGGAAAAGAAAAATTTAGGAATTTGAACAAAAACTACAGAGGCAAGTAATAAGTATTTTGAATCCCTTGGTTGTGGATCTCTCAGCCAGTGCAATAAAGCAAACCATGCTGAATTAATAAACCAGATTTAATCTGTGCAAAACCCTCAGGTGATCTGGGGGGAAACAGGAGAGAAATCACATGGCAGATCTAGAGCCCAGGTCTTAAATACCCTGTAGGCTAGTTCTATGAGCAGCTTCATGGGAGGAACCTCCACTTGGCAGTTATCTGAGGGCAGGGTCTGGAGAGAGAGAGGTGGGGCTAAAGTGGGGTTCCCAGCTAAACAGCAAGCTTCTCCAATAAAATACAAGAGAGGAAAGAATCTCAGGCACTGAAGAAAAGATAAAAGAAATGGATACACCGGTCAAAGAAAATGTTAAATCTAAGAAGTCCTGACACAAATCATTTAGGAAATCTGGGACATTATGAAAAAAACCAAGCCTAAGACTATAGGAATAGAGGAAGGAGAAGAATCCCAGTTCAGAGGTTCAGAAGATATCTTCAACAAAATCATAGAAGAAAAATTTCCTAACTGTGGTAGTTTGAATGTAACTGACCCCCTTAATCCCATAAGGAGTGGCACTATTAGGAGGTGTGGCCTTGGTGGAGGAAGTGTGTCACTGTGGGGGTGGGCTTTGAGGTTTCTTATGCTCAGGCTACCACCTAGGGAGTCAGCTGACTTCCTGTTGCCTGCAAGATGTAGCACTCTCAGCTCCAGCACCACCTCTGCCTGCATGGCGCCATGCTCCCTGCCATGATGATAATTGACTGAACCTCTAAAACTGTAAGCAAGCCCCCCCATTAAATATTCTCTTTATAAGAGTTGCCATGGTCATGGTGTCTGTTCACAGCAATAGTAAACCCTAACTAAGACACTAACTTAAAGAAGGAGACACCTATAAAGATACGAAAAGTTTACAGAACACGGAATAGATTGGACCAGGAAGAAAAGTTCCCCTACCAAATAATAATCAAAACCCTGAACATACAGAGCATAGACCTATGCATTACAATTTTGTAGCACACTTTGTTCAACCTTGTTACAGCTTATAGTCCCCAACCCTATTAGGGTTGAATGTAACTCCACAACAGACCATTGGGAGGGCTATTCTTCTATGGTTATGACAGAAGACATGAGCTCCATGAACCATTAATCCTGTAAAAGTTTTTCCTTTTAATTTTGAATCCAGCAATGGCTTATCATTTTCCTTCAAAAGTGCTAAAAGATGCAGTTTTATTTGTACTACCAAATCCTCCCTCACGAATTACACTGTTCCATGAAAGGACTATATAAGGCAATAATAGTAACTGCAATTTTTTTTCCTCTAGCTTTAAATTGCCAATCAGTGGGCACTGTGATCATGACTGTAATTTCCCGTACATAATCTTTATCAATGACTCCTGTATGAACCATGATTCTTTTCATGGATAAACTACTGTGACCCAATAAAAGTCCATCTGTGCTAGGTAGTATAGATCCCCAATATTCTGTAGATGACTTAAAAGGACATTGAAGAGGTGAAATGGTGGCATCTTTAGGGCAAGAAATATGAACAGCAGTACTTCCTTGAGCAGCAGCTTGTAAGGAAAGAACCAGTTGATTGCAACCTGAAGCTGGCACAAATGTTACTGGTTCTAGACTTAAGCCCTCTAATTTTGCAGGGCCTGAAGGGAGGGGACATTACTCTGTTTCCCTGTTGTTTACTGGGTATTGTTATTGTTGCTAGGCAATGTATTGCCATTCTTACCATATTTAGATCAGCATTCCTTAGCCCAATGTTTTCCTTTCTTGCATGTGAGGCATATACCAGGAACTCACTGATTTTGAGCATTCATTTGTTGTAAGAGCAAGTTACATTGTTTCCTTAAGTGGCCGATCATTGGGAATTGAAACACTTTGCTGACATTTGTCTTTGAACAGCATAGTTTCTAAAGCTCTGTTTGTAGGTCCCTTCATTGCTACATGAATGTCAGAAAGTCCAAAACATTTCCCCTCTCCTCCGATTATTCCTTGGCAATGTTGATTGGCATAAGCCAGCTGTTTTTAACAATAACCCTTGAATTGTTCCTCTGTGACTTGTTTCTCAATAGCATCTTTGGGTCTCCCTACGAAATCAGCATAAGGCTTACAGGGACTTGGTATGATTTTAATGTAACTAGATCTGAAGTCAGTTACCCTTCTTTTTTGCTCCTTTTACCAATTTTAAGGTTTGATCATCCAGTTTATATTCATTCAAGGAATTAACCATCTCTTACTTATGATTAATATCTTTTTTTATCTTCCTTAAGTACTTCTGGTAACAGTCCCTAATTAATGGCCAAGTGACTCAAAATTGAACAGGAATCCCCCCGCACCTCCTTCATATGCCTTTTCAATATTTTTTCGGACTCTGTCTCATACTTCTTTATCTAAAGTTCCTTCTTCTGGAAGCCAGGGATTATAATTATAAATAACTTGCAAGCAATCTAATAGTTGTGAAACTTGTGCTCCTTCTTTCTTTAAAAAATGATGCAAAAGCTTGACATAAGGCAAAGCCTTCCCTGGTTTCTGCCCCGTTATTCTCACTCACCTCCCCCGTGAGGCCCCAACTATGCTATCTCCCTGTTTGGGGGCCACTTACATTTATCACTCTAGAGGTGGTGGGACCTGGAAGAATGGAGCCAATAAATGAGGTGGACTAAAATCTCATGCAATAGCCAACTTTATTCAGAGCATTGCATCAGACAACTTATACTCTGAGGGCTAAAAGAGGTTAAAAGAGTAAAATTTGTTTTGCCCTGAATATAATATATTATGAAACAAAAAGAACAATAAAGAGTGCAATAGTTTTCAATGGAGTTAAATTTTATTTAATTAAAAGTAGCAAATGTTTGCATAATTTATTTCATTGAGAATAACTGTTCTGTACGACTGCACAGTTATCAAGCACCCTTTACCGAGTACTCCTGGATGCGCTGCACTTTAGGGATCCCCCCTACAAGCTTTGACATCACTTTACACACTCAAGAAGCAGAGTCTCACCGGGCATGGTGGCACACACCTTCAATCCCAGCTTTTGGGAGGTAGAGGCAGGCAGATCTCTGAGTTCAAGGCCATCCTGATCTACAGAGTTTGTTCCAGGACCGCCAGACCTACACAGTGAAATCCTGCCTTGGAAGAAAAAAGTAAGAAAAAGAAAGAAAGGAAGAAAGTGAGAGAAAGAGAGAGTAAGGGAGGGAGAGAGGGAAGGAGGAAGGAAGGAAGGAAGGAAGGAAGAAAGAAAGAAAGGAAGAAAGGAAAAAATATAGTTTCATATTGCAAAGTAGTGAGGTGATCTGCCATCAAGTGAAAAGCCTCTGAAGAATATTTTATCTTTTGTTGATTTACAAAATGACATTTTTTTCCTGTGCCATTATTAAAGCAGTATTTTTTTTCCAATTCACTTTCCTTCTGTTAGAGTGGAAATAAACATGTTAAAATTAAGCAGTTTAGCATCACAGTTGATCAAACATGATGTTATGCCCTATGTGTACTTTAGGTATTATTGTTGTTTAACATTACAATCTGTAACTAGTACACTTTGGACAATGAATATTGGGAGGTATGTCTGCTTCACAGACTAAGAGTCTATTATAAAAATCAATGCATCATTTTAACAAACAAAAATGGGAGTTGGGGCTTTTAGGATTGTGTTCGGACAACTTAATATTGAAAAGATTTTTTTTGTTTTTTGTTTTTTTCCATAATCCTATTTATCTTAATGTTATATCATCATCACTTGGTTAGATGCAGTTATCATCGCTTAGGCTCACTTTGCTCCTTTTGTATTTGTAAACGTATTATTTCAATTGTATTTTCACTCAACGTGCTTGCTACATCCATAAAGCAAACAAACAGCATCATGGGGAATCACTGATGGTAATAATGCACACTGTTTGTGGAGGACATTGACTGATCTGGAGGGTAGATGCTTTTGTTGCTATGATAAGAGCTTATATTATCTTAAGTTAGTTGTACAGGGAAGTATTTGGGGCTGTGAGAAATGCATATTTCCAAAGAAACCATATCGCATGCTTGTTTGACAGACATTCTCTGGTTTGATGCATCGCTAGCAATTAGTATGGACTCTGCATGCAGCTTCTTCAGCCAGTCTTTTGCTCCACCAGGAAGGCCATGGGTTCTACAAACTCCATACAGCCGGTCTCTGATGTGTCTCAGATTCTCCAGCAAAATCCAATGGTTGACGTAAAACCAAACATACTTTATTTTAAGATACCTGTAGTAATAAAAAAAGCAAATTTCAAAGAGGTGTAAATTTGGGTTAAAGATAAGATTTATTGTTATTGAGATGTACTGTGAATTGTTTTATAGTTTATTTAGAGGAATTCCAGCATAGAAAACATTTTAAATTCATTTTTATTTGAGACGATTAAATTGTATTAGCTAAATTTTAGAACATGATAAAATGAACCCCCATACCAATGAAGCATTTTAAAAAGTTGCCAACAATTCTGTATAACATTTTAAAGTAATGTTTATTGGTTGCTTAATTGCTACCAGTTCTCCAAATCTGGTTTACCTGATTCAAAACCCAGAAGAGAAGAAAGCAGGTAGGTGATCCTCAGACCCTCACGCCACTTCAAATCCAGCCCCCAGTCTCATCCCCAGCTCTGCAGCAGACTGTCTGCTGTAGCCTCCCCTTCCTCTCTGCCCCCATCTCCAGCAGATCATGCAGATCTTCTCCTACAGCCTCCTTCACCGCTCCATCCCTTTGTGTCACCCTCAGGCATTTCCTGAGGACCTGCTGGCCTCTGCTAGGGAAGCAGGCACCATCTTCAGGTCTTCACTCTCCCTCCTCTCCTCCAATCCAACCCCCCCAGGCTAATTCCCAGCTCTGTCCCAGGCTCTCCCCATCCTCTCCCCCCACTTTAAACAGATCCTGGGCACACCCTGCTTGCCCCCTGGGGACTCCTTTAGGCCACCCTCCTCTAGTTCATCATTTCCATTCCTAAATGTCAGCTCCCAATAGGAGAAACACATTCTAATCAGAGCCCCCAGAGGCCATACCAGGCAGGATCCTAGAAGCATTTCCAACCAGGCAACCCACAGTCATTAGACTCCCCTAAGAACCAAAACCAAGGATCAAAACAATCACTCTACAAAGACAAGACCAGATATTGGTATCTAGAATTACAATCATCCCAAACCCGGATGCCTAGCCCCCAGTGTAAAATCCATTACAGCCAGAACAGTATGTCTTAACTACAGGCCAGTAATCCTACCACAGCAGGCCCTGACTATTCCAACACAGCAGAAGCGCAAGAAAAAGACCTTAAAACTGAAGAGTCCAAGAATAAGAAAATAAAAATGTAGATTCAAAAAATAAGAATGTAGAAATAAAGAAATATAAAGTCTAGGGGAATGAGCACAGACAGTCAGCAGCATCTCAGTAGATCAAGGGTCAATCATTCAGGGAGCTATTTTCTCAGAGGCTTAAGAAGCCTCCATCAGCCTAGGTCATTTCATTTTACAACTGGCTGTTCTATTTACAAGGCCTGAGCTTCTCTTTGCAAACTGAGAGGAGTGTCCTGGCCATCCTTGAAGAATGACAGATATGAACTGAGTTAACCTCTAGGAGACAGAGATATGTGACCTCTGGGTTAGGCACTGTCTCTGTTATGGAAAACTAGCACCATCAAAGGGGAAGCATGGGGCTTCAGTATACACTGCCTGGAGGAACCAGGAGAAACAGTGAATACAGTGCAGATACCTGGTTTAACTAATGAGCTCTGATAATGGAGGTTATAAAGTATAAAGTCTGTATCTGAGTTTTACCTTGAGTTAGTGTGAAAAGCTTTCTGCTGTCTTCTAAGTTCCCAGCCTAAGAACCAATTATTCTGATTTATCAACCCTCTGATATTACTAGCAGTCCCACCTGTTTTCTTGCAATTAGTGACTTTTGCTGTAATCTACTCTGAAACATATTTCATGATAGCTGCCTAGTTACCCATGGACGTTAGAGCCCACTCCCCTCCTTTGGGTCTATGTTGACTGACTCATGGGTCAGGGTAAGATCATAAAAATTCCTTTGTTCAGACCTAATGCTTGGTTCCCTAACTATAAAAGGTGGGTTCAGAAACTAGCCTTTTGTCACAGCCTAACAAACACCATCTCTGGCTGTGTTCTCAGCTAGCTGATAAGCTTCTGTGCCCCACAGTGTTCTTTTGTTTTTTTATTTTTAAGTTTGCTTCTGGTTTATTAGACTTGGTGGAGTTCCCATCTTTGCATGACCCGCCCTGGACCCAACAAAAACAGCATGTGTAAATAACAGGAAATCAGCAATCATTGGCCATTGATAACTCTCAATATCAGTGATCTCATTTCCCCAGTAAAAAGACACAGACTAACAGAATGAATGTGAAAACAGGATTCATATTCTGCTGCATCCAAGAAACAACCTCAGCATCATGGACCTCAGAGTAAAGACTGGAAAAAGATATTCCAAGCAAATGGACCTAAGAAGCAAGCTTATCATAGCCATTTCAACATTGACAAAGTGCTATGGTGTGACCCAATGTATGTGACCCAGAGTGGTTTGTTCTCACCGTGTTGAGGTGGTGGAACCTTCATGAGGGGGTGGGGGCTTAGTGGAAGGAGGTTAAGCCATGGAGGGGGCACAGCTCTGGGAAGGGTTTCACTGTTCGTGCGGGCCTGTGAGTTCACTATTGCAAGAGTGGGCTGCTGGAGAAGAGTCTGGCCCTGAGTCCCTGGATTCCCATCCTGCATGTGACAGTGACCTCTCCCGTGTGACCTCCCCCTACTGTAAACACCATCCACCATGAGGTCCTCCTTAGAGTGAACATATGCACTGTCCAGATCTTAGACTTCCATCCTACAGAATTGTGAGCTAAAGAAAACTCCCTTTGGGCTGGACAGATGGCTCAGTGGTTAAGAGCATTGCCTGCTCTTCCAAAGGTCCTGAGTTCAATTCCCAGCAACCACATGGTGGCTCACAACCATCTGTAATGAGGTCTGGTGCCCTCTTCTGGCCTGCAGACATACACGCAGACAGAATGCTGAATACATAATAAGTAAGTAAATACATATTTTTTAAACAAAGAAAACTCCCTTTACATTCCACTCCCTATGCACTCATTTTGTTGGTTTTTAACAGGGCCCCTGACCTTAACACAACTGACTCCATGATGGAAGCGCTATTCAGGCCGTGAAATTCAGCACATAGCACCACCAGCCAAGATGAAACAAAAGACTTAATCCATTAAAGTCCATAGTTCTGGGAAAGTCTCTAAATGTACTAGCTTTGCTTTTTTTTTGGCCTCTGTGGTTCTGCTTCTGGCTAACTGTTCTTTTAGCTGAAGTATGCCAACCCAGGGCATGGTTTTCGTGCTGAAAAGCTCACCCTGAGAATGGCTCGGTGCTACCCTGGGATCCCGAGGACCCAGTGTAGTCTCCAGCATGGTAATGGCTTAACCTTATGTCTGAGCAGTCTTCTCTGGTGGGTTCCCCAGGACAGTTATAGGAATTGAAACAGACCAACGCAGAAAGAAAACCTGATGCTAACACTGTCTCTCGGTCACTTGTCATATGACTCTGACAATTTATTTGATTTCTTCAGTTTTAGCCTCATTATTTCCAAAATAACGAAACCACATTGGACTAGGGTTTCTTAGCTTCAATGATGACGTGGGTGGATCTTTGATTGGAGGAGGGGCCAGAGGCTTTCGTATGAGTTGTAAGCTGTTTGGTAGCACTGCTCGCTGCTAAATGCCACTAGTGGTATCCAGATGTGAAAGCCAAACGACCTCCAGACACTTCAAAACACCTTCTGATGGGAGCAAGAGGACAAAATATCCTTTGACCCTCTGTTTAAACAACATTGTATGAAATCATTGTTATAGCAGAAGCATAAGAAATATTCTGCAAGAGACAGACAGTGTTGAGAATTTCAGAAGAAGGCTCTTTGGACTTTAGATGGTACAGAAGTGATAGCCTAGGGCTCTTCAATCCTTATAAGTCAAACCTTCTTTAGCTCACGTGAGACACAAACAGGAATAACTAGGAAAAGGCCTTTTACAAGATCGATTATCTGCAAGCTCTTAGCAATGTTCAAGTATGCCACTAGAGGGCACTCAACGGATGAGAACAAACTGGTTTTTCAAAAGGAAGATAGGATTTAGCTCTTCTCTCAAAGAAAGGAAACTTGGCTGGAAAGTAGCCATCCTTTCAAAATTACATCAACCAATGACATCCTGAGCTCTGTCCTGGGAGCCAGACATGGTCACACAGAGAGAATGGCAGGCTGTTAGGCTCTGGGGCGCCTAATAGACATCTGAATCTCTCTGTTGACAAGAATGTTAGCAAAGTTGGGGGCTGGAGAGATGGCTCAGTGGTTAAGAGCACTGGCTGGTCTTCCAGAAGACCCGGGTTCAATTCCCAGCACCCACATGGCAGCTCACAACTGTCTGATGATCCAGTTGCAGGGGATCTGACACCTTCACACCAATGCTCATAAAATAAAAAGTTAAATAAACCATAAAAATATTTAAAAGAAAAAAAGATTGTGTTAAGGGTCCCTAGAGGAACAGAACTGATAGAATGGATATAATCATGAATATATTAAACATATATGTATATGTATATACACACACACACACAGGCTGAGGTCCAGCTAGCCCAACAACGGTTGTCTTCCAACAGAAGGCCCAAGAATCCAGTAGTTTTTTCATCTACGATGTTAGATGGCTCAGCTGGTCTTGGAATCTCAAAAAAGTAGACCAATGCTAGCGAAAAGATGAACATGCCATTGAGAGCGAGAGCAAGCAGGCAAAGGAAGCCATCTGCCTTCTTCCATGTTCTTTATAGGCTGCCAGCAGAAGGTGTGGCCAGCTTTAGGGTGGGTCTTCCTACCTCCAAAGATTCAGTTGAGAAAAAAAATCCCCCACAGGATGGTCCAGCTGCTTTGGTGTTAGTTAATTCCAGATGTGATCAAGTTTACCACCATAGTCATTTTCCTGAAGCTTACTGTTACCAGAGTTGGCCTTATTGTGCAATAATGCAGAAACAAGACCCTCTAGGATGATGGGGGTGATAGCCATGGGCAGGAGATGGAACTACTGCAGTATATAGAGTTCCATAACTTTTGTGAAATATAGTCACAAGGAATGAAGGCAGGTAAAGTCATATAAAAGGTAGCATTTAGGCAAAGGACAGGTAAAACAAAAGTCAAAGACAGCAGAAAAGTTGAAAGTTGAGGATTACTTTCAGTGGTATAGCACTTGCCTAGCAAATGAAGGGCCTGGGTTCAATCCCCAGAATTGCCCACGAAGAAAATAGAGGATTGGAAAAATGGGGTTAGGATGGTGAGACAATTCAGTAGGTAAAGGCACTTGTTGTCAAACCAAATGGCCCAAGTTCAATCCCCAGAACCCAGACTGTGACAGGAGAGAACTCCTGTAATATGTTCTCTGACCTTCGCAGCTGCATTATGGTGGGCACAGGGGGTCATGTGCATGTGTGTGTATACAAAATAAGTAGATGTAAAAAGGGGTGGGGACTTTTCTATCTCAATCTCACATGAACCTTACTATGCTGTTGGTTCTACACACATCTGTGAGTCAATGAAAACAAGAATAGTACAAGCGTGTGTGTTTGATTTTCACAAGTTTCCCATGAAAACAGTGGACAGTGTATCAGTTACTATGACAACTATCTGGGACAATCAATTTATGGGGAGAAAAGGTCCATTTTGTTCCTCGGTTGTGGAGATTTTAGTCCATGACTGATTGGTCCTGTTGTTCCTGGGCCTGTGGTGAGGCATAGCACCATGGAAAGAGTGTGGTGAAGTACCTCATGGAAGGAAGGTGCAAAAGGTAAGAGAAAGAGATCATGGTCTCTCAGTCTCCTTCATGCCTCAATAACCAGGAGACCTCCCATGAGGCCCAAACTTACAGAGTTCCTAACATCTCCCCAAAGCACCAACCAGGAGACAAGGCCTTTAACTCATGGGCCTTTGGGGGGCACATCGAATAGAAATATACAATGATTCACTGAGAGACTGAAGTGGCCAAATTCCACTTCACATGTTTGCAGACAGCAATGCCTGACTTTTGAAAAAAAAAACATTGAATTATAACAAATGATTTTCATCTACCAATACCCATCCCAGTATATTAGAGGTTCGGTCAGGGAAAGAGACAGTTTTCTGACAGAACTCAGCACTTCCCAAATTCAGTCCCTTCCCCAGTTCTCCTCACACTCACAGGGGCACCTCGTAGCATCTCACAGGCCACTAGTGTCCCCCTAGCTGAGTGTCTGGAAAACGCCAGGCCACAGATAACTGCAGAAGAGACTTTGCTATACTGAGGCACATGAGCATTAGAAAGACGTACCATTAGGGTCTACTTAACATCCTGAGAGTTAAGGGTTTTGCTCACATTCGGCTTCTTGGTGCAGTTATTCAGTTTTTGCCCTATCATCCTTCTGATGGAAATGTCGTCTGTGCTGGGAAATACCTGCTTCGTGATTCCTGTAAAAGATCACAGCCGCATGCGAGATCATTTTATGAGGGGTTTGCATCCTATGAACTGAGGCAAAGCATGGCTCTGTCTCAGATTTACAAACGTAGCCCGAATTGTCTGACATGTTTAAGCAGATGAATACACCCATGTTTTGGAAGCACGGCCAAAGCGAACGGGAAGGAGACACTATAAACACATCATATATGCACATCTTCCTATGACATCATTCAGTTGTAACTTTTCTGCTTGCTATCGACTGCATGCTTTTTTGCTCTGCGTGTCATGGACTGATTTCTATTCATTTCTAACATTAGTCAAAATAAGTTGATCACTTGTTAACTAAGAAATGGTCCATAAAGAGCTTGGTCAGAGATGTTCTAAATTTTTTCGATGCTTGCAAAACCAAACCAAAACAAAATCTGGAAAAGGTAGATTTTTTTTAAGGCGGTTCACTAATTTGAAAGCTATGTGGTTAAAATTATCTTTTCTAGGAACAAACAATACATGAGGGACATAACTAAGAAAGAAATACAAATTGTTCCTGAAATTTTAAAATAGTAAAGTTGCGACTTTCCGAAGCTTTGAATTTTATTAATTTGAACTTCTCAGTTATAGACATTTTACTTTTAGTTTGACATCCATTTCTTCTTTTCTTTTTGCGAAAAGAGCTCAAGCAGCCTCGGCTGGCTCCTGACTCTGCTATGCATCCAGAATGATGTCAAACACCTGGTCCCCCCACCTCCACCTCTCAAGTGTTGAGATGGCAAGGATGCACCACTACACCCAGATTTAATAACCATTTTAATGGAAAAAAACCTGTCATGTGAAAATCAATGCGATCAAATTATCACCTATGATCTCTTGAACTTCATTCTGATTCATAGCTGGTTTTACAACTTTGTCTCTTGAAGTAGAGGATTTTGCCCCAGTCAGACTGTGTGTGGCCATGTATTCCGTTGTGTAAAGTACTTGCATTAAATCATTAATAAATTTCTGAGGCTTGCTCTTATTACAACGTGCAATCTGCCAGTTTTCAATCTTGAACTAAAAAATAAGAAATGATAACCGAGATTAGAAAGAGAGAAAAGAGATGATACCCGGAGAAACAAGACGAATTAAGACATACCATAAAACATCAGCACTCTTTAAGGTGTCATTTTGCACTTTTAGTACATATTTTACATTTCAGTTGGAGGAAATAGTAACATTTGGAATATCTGTTAGCCTTTATGAGGTATTTGCTTGGAATATATCCAAATTTTTCTTGGGCCATCTAAATGTGATGCCTTAAGAACAGCCCTATCCACAAAACTTCATACTTATGTTTGGAGAGTCATGACTCTCAGAAGATGCACCCTCCTAAGCTCTGTGGATATTGTTACCCTACTGAAAACGTACAAACATAGTGAAAGTTAAGTAGTTTGAGATGGAAGACTACTCTGGACCAGTCAGGTTGACTCAGTGAGTCCTTAAAAGCCGATGATGGGGGTAGAAGAGAGGGCAAAAGAAGAAAAAGGAAAGATGTGAAGTGTGGGGCTTGACTGTGAGCTGGTGGGTGGAGCCCTAAGCCCAGTGTGAAGTGAGCTGGTGGGTGGAGCCGTAAACCCAGTGTGAAGTGAGCTGGTGGATGGAGCTGTAAACCCAGTGTGAAGTGAGCTGGTGGGTGGAGCCCTAAGCCAGGCATTAGGGGTTTTAGAAATGGGGATGACCAATCTGCAACCAGGAAGGAAATGGAAAATTCATTTCTTTTTTTTTCTTGGTTTTTCGAGGCAGGATTTCTCTGTGGCTTTGGAGCCTGTCCTGGAACTAGCTCTTGTAGACCAGGCTGGCCTCAAACTCACAGAGATCCGCCTACCTCTGCCTCCCGAGTGCTGGGATTAAAGGCGTGCGCCACCACCGCCCGGCAGAAAATTCATTTCTAAAACCACTAGAAACCAAATTCTATAATAGTGATAAAATGAGTAAGAACCAGCCTCCTCAGAATCTCCCATAAAGAATGTTCCTGCTTGCACACTGACACCAGTGAGCCTTGTATTGGATCCTGAGAACATAAATTCATGTGTGTGAAATCAGTAATTTGTGGTAGTCTGTTGTACAGCAACAGGAAGTTAAATACAAAGATTCTGATATTAGACCACTCATTCAGTACCACCTTGGAAGAGCTATTTTCTTAGGTTTATTCCTGATTTTAACAAAAGTTTTACATTTTTACTTCCTGTTTCTGGATCAGGGAAAACGTAAACAGCTGTGGACATGAAGTATACAGAGGCCCACACTTCTCCCTGTGACTCAGAGTTTCGTGTTTAATGTAAAAGTCTACTTCCATAACCCACGCAAGAATTTATAGCTCAAAGGCTGCATTTATTCCCAGTATTTGCTTTTAAATTTCCAAATTCGGTGTTTGTTTCACAAATATTAACTCTCATCGTTAAAATAAAAAGTTTCCTTATACTAGGGATCTAATGATGGGGACCTAAATACACCTAGACTTACTGCAGTGAGCCCCCCGCCGCTTCACCCTTCTTTGGTTTTTGTGCTCAGCAGTTTCCAGAGACCCAGGGGGAGGTATTCGGGACCAACCTGCTTCTCACCAGGAGGCTGCTCTTCCTCAGCCTTCAGGGAGCTTGGGGAGCTGGAACTAGAGTTGGAATTACTGCATAGAGAGGCAAAAGAGTCTGGGGAGGAGTTGTTGGTGGATCTCCAGAGAGTAGATGCAGGTGTGGATGCCGCTCCTCCACCCTTAAGCAGGGTCTCTGCCATTCCAACCAGTTCTTCAAATTGTGTGACTGCCTGTGGTAACACTAAGACAGCAAGAGACAGTAGCATTTTACAAACACATTAATATCAGTGACATTTTCATGCTTTTCAGTGTGTGTGTTCAAAGGTGTTTAGCCACTATATATGTATATATATAGTGTTCTGACTGTATACATGCCTACACTCCAGAAGAGGGCACCAGATCTCACTATAGAAGGTTGTGAACCACCATTTGGTTATTTGGTTACTGGGAATTGAATTCAGGACCTCTGGAAGCGCAGTCAGTGCTCTTAACCTCTGAGCCATCTCTCCAGTCCCCACATTTAACTTTTTG
The DNA here is from genome assembly GCA_004026605.1 of Ondatra zibethicus. NCBI lineage: Eukaryota > Metazoa > Chordata > Mammalia > Rodentia > Cricetidae > Ondatra > Ondatra zibethicus. Next base: position 8,147 of record PVIU01001971.1, on the reverse strand, counting down.
TTATAATCTGCTTGATAAAGAGCTTTGAAATGTTGGCTATATTTGAATGTTTATATATCACTTTGAATTAAAAACAATGATTCAGTCGGGTGGTGGTGGTGGTGATGGGCGTACCTTTAATCCCAGCACTCAGGAGGCAGAGGCAAGCAAATCTCTGAGTTCAAGGTCAGCCTGGTCTCCAGAGTGAGTTCCAGGACAGCTAGGGATACTCAGGGAGATCCTGTACAAATCAGAACAAAACAAGACAAAAACAATGTTTCAAAAGTTGACTCTCCTCTACCTGCTAAGGCTAAGATTTGAGGGCATTGAAGCTCTCGTGCAGAGACATAGCTAATACCAATACCAGTTACATCCTAAAGGCCCACAGTAGGCAATGTAAGTGCCAAGTTACAATTAACCATGGGTTGTAAATAATTGTGATTGTTTAGACAAGGAGCCAATTCCATCCAACTAATAAACTTGTGGTGCTGTGACTCAAACCTATGTTGTCACATATTAAAATGAAGTTTGGAGATCAAATGAATTATTCTGCTACTTTTTTGTTTTTGAAAACTTACATATTCCAAGTTTCATGCGGCCATGTAAACTAGTCTTCTTGCTATAGCTTGTTTGTTTTCTAAGGACAAATAACTTGTCATTGGAGCTGGAAGAGACTTTGAACTCTGCTCAATTTAATTCCTCACTTAGTGATTGAGGGTGCTGCTTGTAATAGAGGGAAAGACTCTGAATTCCTTTTTGGGGTGCATTTTTTTTGGTTTTTCGAGACAGGGTTTCGCTGTAGTTTTAAAGCCTATCCTGGAACTAGCTCTTGTAGACCAGGCTGGCCTTGAACTCACAGAGATCCACCTGCCTCTGCCTCCCGAATGCTGGGATTAAAGGCGTGCGCCACCACCGCCAGGCATTGGGGTGCATTTTTATTATGCATATTATTGAACTATAATCTTCACAATAACTGATGACGTCTCCAAATAATACATGTGTGTTGTGTTAACAGGAAAATCTTAAAAATAAATTTATTTATTTTACATCCTAGCCATAGTTTCCCCTCTGTCATCTCCTCCCAGCCCCTGTCCCCTCCGGTCCCACCTCCCAATCTGTACAGGAAAGGGCAGGTCTCTCACGAGTCTCAACAGAACATGGCATATCAACTTGCAGGAAGACTAAGTTCCGCCCCATGTATTAAGGCTGGGCAAGGTGACCCAGTATGAGGCGTAGGCTTCCAAAGGCAACAGAAAAATTTAATAAAGAAAATCTCCTTGCTTGTTCCTTCAGTAAGTACATTCAGCACACCCTGCGTGCTGCCACGAATCAGTCAGAAATTACTTACGGAGCAAGGTAAACCCTTGGATTTCCCTAAAGTGACAGGAGCATCTGCTAATGGTGGCGAATCCTCCAGTAGTCTGAAGCAGAGGCTGGACACAGACAGAAGTCCAAAAAAATCCCACCATATGACGGAGCCATGAGCAGTCAGTCAACCCATTATACTTACATAACGAAGCTTCTAGAAGTCTTTGGGTACCAGAGCTCTGGGGAGCTTCCTGAGGGTCACTATCCTATGCACAGACACACAGGGGCCATCACAACAACTTTCTGTTTGGTAGCCTAGACTCCACTTCTTCCTCTTTGTGTCTGCTTTGCATCTCCATCCACCGAAATAAATACAGCTGTGACTATAATGGGTTTCAATGAGGTCTGTGAGTTTTCTCTATCAAATTATCAAAGGTGAGGGTGATCTGGGGAAAATTATCAAATTTGCACTTGGTGTCAGAAGTCTTGGGCAAAGTCGCCATTCTGGAGGCTGACTTGTAGACCCAAAGAAATAAAAACGTGTAAGTGCCAGGGAGAGGAATAAAGCATGTCATGGCTTTTATATGAAACATCACTGAAGGTTCATTGGTTGAATGAGTGGACCCCAGCTGGTTGTGGAAACCTTAAGGGGGTGGGGTCTAGCTGGAGGAAGAGGCCCCACAGCACGTGCCTTTGAACAGTCCACCCGGTCCCTGGCTCCTGCTCCGCCCTCTCTGCTTCCTGTCTGTTCTGACACCAGCTGCTTCTCCTTGCGCTAGGTCCAGAAACAGAACCAGGTGCTCACAAACTTAACCCTCTCCAACCATGCGCCAAAGGAAACCGCTCCTTCTTTAAGCTGCTCCTATTAAGGTATTGTGTCAGAGTCACAGTAAAAGCAATTAGTTCAGGGATTTGACCTAATCCAGAACAGTAAGGATTCAGCTCAACACTGAGCTGAGAGCTGGAGATAAAGAAGGAATTAAATAGCCACGGAGCAGGACGGGGTCATCAGAGGCAGAGGAACACACGCTCTGCACTTGAAGACCCAAAGGTCAAAGCTGGGTTGTAGAGAAAATGGAATCCAAACACGAAGCGAGGTTCCAAGGATCTTTACTGGTTTCTCTGACACAAAGTTTGGACATGTATATCAGCACATGTCATTCCCATGACTACTTTAAAAATTTTTTTTTTAGTATTTATTTATTATGTATACAATAGTCTGTCTTCTGGCCTGCAGGCCAGAAGAGGGCACCAGACCTCATTACAGATGGTTGTGAGCCACCAGGTGGTTGCTGGGAATTGAACTCAGAACCTTTGGAAGAGCAAGCAATGCTCTTAACCACTGAGCCATCTCTCCAGCCCCCCAATTTTTTTTTAATCTCTGCTGGTGTTCACTGTTGCCCGTAATTAGAACCACACTGACATGCAGCGCTGTAGGCCAGCTCTCCTTCCAATTAAGGCTGGTGGGTGAAAGTTTTTGGTTGTTCGTTAGCTCTGCTCAGAGCACATGGATTTTGAAATCGAATTTATGTAGTCAAAAGAAGAAAGGAAGTAAGTGAAGGGGATGAGTTTGAGCCTGAGGGCTCCTCATGAGCTTGTAGGAAAACTCCTTGATTCAGAGGTACCCACTTGTTTAAACAAGCTTTGTTTGTTCTAGAAGTCAACATAAGCAGCTTCAAAAATATACCCTCCGTTCTGCATTTTAATCTCTTGCTCTGCATAATACCCTAAAATTCATTTACATTGTGTGCATAAATAATTGGTTACTTCTCTTGCTAACTAGCATTACACTACTCTGTGATGAATAATCAACTTATCTATTGATAAACTTATCTATTGGTAAATTATTATACATTCATCAGTCACAGAAGCCCTTTTCCTTGAATGTCCCAGTTTAGTACACTTTCAACTAGAACTCTTATGAGGATAAATATACGTGTGTTTGATTCTTGATTATTTGAATTTCTTTCCTAAATATGGGTCAGACTGTTGGAAGCCACTGCTGGCAGGTAGAGGTCACAGTCTACCAGAGCCTGGCAGCCCTCTTTAAGCTCCACAACAGGGGAACTCCCTCCTTCCTGCTCTCTACCCAGTCTTATCTGGAGGATGAGGCTAGGATGCCTGACTTATCTCAAGGGTGACCCTTGACATAGTTCCCTGCAAACACTCTTTCCCTGATGACTCCCACGGTAATCATGCAAGTGCTCCAGGAATTTCGATGGGACCCCCGCTGCCAGGTGCAAAGCCTTGTGGTAGGAGTGTGCCACTTAATGCAAATTAAGGTTTGTCCCCAGGCTCCCCAATCCTATATATTCCTTAGACTCCGGAATTAAATGGAGCTGATTTGCTAGAAGTCTGTCTCCTGGAGAGATGTCTCTGCTCATGCTCATGGGCTGGTATAAAGTTTGCTGCTGCTGCTACTGCCTCCTGCCCTCTCCACCTGGTAGCCGGCAGGCCGAGAGGGTAAGAGGATCCCTCTACATCTAATCATGGGATATTGGTGTTTTTGTTGTTTTGCTTTGTTATGATACAGGGCCTCGTGCAGCCCTGACTGGTCTCATGCTTACTAGGTAGCTGACGCTTGTAGAAGAGTCCTTCTGTATACTGTAGGAATATATGTCACTATGACTGGTTTAATAAACAGGCTCACTGGCCTATAGCTGGGCAGGAAGAGGTTAGGCAGGGAAAGCCAAACTGAGAATGCTAAGAGGAAGAAGGGCAGAAGGAGCAGGATGAACCGCCATGTGGCACAGGGTAAATAAGGAATATGGGTTAATTTAAATGTACGAGTTACTTAGTAATAAGCCTGAGCTACTGGTCAACCATTTATAATTCATAGTCAGTCTCTGAGTTGGGTATTAGGGACTGAGTGGTTGGGACTGGAAATGTCCATTTACAGAGGCTGGACTTGAACTGGTTTTCTTGTCTCAATTTTCCAAGTATTGGGATTTACAGGTAAGCAACAGCCTACCCAACTTTTTTCCTTTTCTTTCATTTATTAACTGACAGGGATTCTAGAGAATGCTTCTAAGAATCCTAGTGTAGCAGTTCTCAAACCATGGGTCACAGTCCCTTTGGGGGTTGAACAAACCTTTCTCAGGGGTCACCTAAGACCATTAGAAAACACAGATATTTACATTATGATTCATAACAGTAGCAAAATTACAGTTATGAAGTAGCAATGAAAATAATTTTATGGTTGGGGATCATGAGGAACTGTATTAAAGGGTCACAGCATTTGGAAGGTTGAGTACCACTGCTCTATTGTATGATGTATTAGCTATTATTACTAACTCCTTTAAATTAGTAAGCATTTTAACATTTTATTTGTTGTAATTCAAGGCTGTGTTTTGCATACCTTGAAGGTTTGGTCCCGAGATGGTGGGCCAATCACTGAGAGGTGACTGACTCATGGAGTTCTACCCATATCAATGTATTAACATACAGATGGAGTCCTAAGATGTTTTAAAAATTTACTTAAATTTTTTTTTATTCATGTATAAGTGTGTATCTATGTGAGTCTCTGCCACAACATGTGTGTGCAGGCCTGAGGGAGACAGAAAAGGGAGCTGAGTCCCCGGAGCTAGAACTCAGGTGGTGGTGAGATGTCTGGCATGGGTGTGGGAACAGTGCGAGATTTTAACTGCTGAGTCATCCCTCCATCCCGGGGTTCATAAGCTTTTGGCATTATTGAGAGGTAGTAGAAACGTCTAAAGATCGGGACCAGATGAAGTAGGTCACTGTGGGCATATTCTTGGGGACTGTATCTTGTTTCGTTCTCCTTCTATTTCTTTGCCACTGTAAGACAAGCAACTTGGTTCTTCCATACCCTCTGCCATGGTTTTTTACCTCATTGTGACCCAGAAACAACAGATCCAGATGGCCATGGCTGGAGACCTCTGGAACCACCAGCCAAATGGACATTTGCTCTTAGGCATTCAGTCACAGAGACAAAAGGAGCTAAGCACACATGCAAATACTCTGAGTTTACCTCTTATTGGTATCATGCCTTAAATACACACAAAAAGCAGGGTGCGGGGTGCGCCCACAGTTGGGCCAGAGTTGAGCCTGGCCTGGCCATACAGGAAGGCCCACTCCTAAATAAACAGATTTGGGGTTGAGTGTTCAGTGGTGCAGCACGTGCTTAACATGAAAAGCTCTAGGCTTGACCCTTGGTGCTGCAATTAAATATGATGAAAAACATGCTCACAGCTTTATTTTTAAGTATTAATTTTTTTAGTAAAATGTTCACTTTTGTATGCTTTAATTTTAATAATCATTATCATTACAATCAATTAAATGGTAAATCACCTTTTGTAAAATTCAAATTTTTTTACAAATAATCTTTTCCCCCAGGATATATATATATATATTCCTAACCTTTACATATGTACAAAAGTCTGTGTTTCTCTCATATGTGTGAGATCATGTGTGTGTGTGCATGTTCACATGAAGGTCAGCAGTTTACCTCTGGTCTCCCTGGTCACACTTCCCTTACGGTGGAAGCAGGGCCTTTCACTTGAACCCAGAGCTTGCAGACCCAATCAGTCTATCTAGCCAGCTTGCTCCCCCGTGCTGGCATTGTAGGTGGGCTGCCACACCCCTCTGGCATTCCTGAGCATGCTGGGAATCCACTCTGGCTCTCATATTCAGGTGGCAAACACTTTACACCTCTACATATTTATGAATTCAGCTAGGAACTCACACTACTGTTGCCACAGCCCCAAGAAATTACTACTAATTCTTAAACAATGTATGTTAAAAACCAGCCAATGTTTAAATTTCTCTGATTATCTTGTGTTTACGTTTGCAGTTGATTTGAGTAAGGTCCAATAAGGACCATATGATAAAGCTGATTCTTCTCCTTGACCTAGTTCCTTTTCCATGTTCTGGTTTTGTCCTCGCAGGTGGGGAAACTGAGTCACTTGCCATTAAAGCTTTCTGTCAGTCTGGATCTTGCTGGCTGCACCCATCAGGATCTTGATCACGTTTTCTTTTCCTTTTGTTTGATGTAGATCTGAAGGCTCGCTCAGGGACAGTTGGTTTCTCGTAGGTGGGTGGGTTTCACTACTCAGAGTCTCTTTGTTTTGGGGGATGGCTGAATCAGGATGTGTTTCTTGCCCAACTATTAGTTCAGGTTCTTCTACAAACTCTCATCCACTCTTTGGTTCTCAGAGGTTCATTTCACAACAATGGTGAGACAGATGCTTCTTTTGACACACGTTGCTGGCTTTCCGAGGAGCAACTTTTCCCAGGTGACTACTGCATTCTTTTGTCCTGAATGTGAACGTGAACTTCTGCACATAGCCTCAAGAATATGGTTCTGTTTGTTATGGTTACCATGTCTCTGCGGCACCCCGAGAGCTCCATCTGTGGGCTGTAGAAAGCACCTCCAGCTGCCACCTTTGCACCACTGTCTGTCAGACTTCCTTGCTTTTGCTCTGACATTCAAAGTTTCCTCCCTGACACTCCCAGAAATATGGTGGTGTGTTTCCTGTGCAACACCTAGGATTGACCCTTTCCACGAGAAACTCTGGGGCTTTTAGTGGGAAGAATATCTCAGGACCACAGCTGGGTCCTAGAAACATCTGCCATTGGGTTCTTGTTTCCTGGTCCACACATGTATAATATTAGGAAACGTCTGTTAGTTTTTTTTTCAGTCAGTCAAGTGTTTGCTTTGCAAACACTTTATTTATTTTTATTGCTATTTATTGAGCTCTATATTTTCTCTGCTCCCCTCCCTGCCTCTCCCCTCCCCCCTTAATCCTCCCCCAAGGTCCCCATGCTCCCAATTTACTCAGGAGATCTTGTCTTTTTCTACTTTCTACTTCCCATGTAGATTAGATCTATGTAAGTCTCTCTTAGTGTCCATATTGTTGTCTAGGTTCTCTGGGATTGTGGTTTGTAGGCTGGCTTTCTTTGCTTTATGTTTACAAACCACCTATGAGTGAGTACATGTGATAATTGTCTTTCTGTGTCTGGGTTACCTCACTCAGAATAATGTTTTCTAGCTCCATCCATTTTCCTGCAAAATTCAAGATGTCATTATTTTTTTCTTCTGTGTAGTACTCCATGTGTAAATGTACCACATTTTCCTTATCCATTCTTCAGTCCAGGGGCATTTAGGTTGTTTCCAGGTTCTGGCTATGACAAACAAAGCTGCTATGAACATAGTCGAGCACATGTCCTTGTAGCATGATTGAGCATCCTTTGGATATATACCCAAAAGTGGTATTACTGGGTCTTGAGGAAGGTTGTTTCCTCATTTACTGAGAAATCGCCACACTGACATCCAAAGGGGTTGTACCAGCTTGCATTCCCACCAGCAATGCAGACGTGTTCCCTTTTCCCCACAACCTCTCCAGCATAAGTTGTCATCAGTGTTTTTGAGTTTGGCCATTCTTACAGGTGTAAGATGGAATCTCAGAGTTGTTTTGATTTGCATTCTCTGAATGACTAAGGATGTTGAACATTTCCTTAAGTGTCTTTCAGACATTTTAGATTCCTCTGTTGAGAGTTCTCTGTTTAGGTCTGTACTCCATTTTTTTATTGGATTATGTGATCTTTTGGTGTCCAATTTCTTGAGTTCTTTGTATATTTTGGAGATCAGACCTCTGTCTGATGTGGGCTTAGTGCAGATCTTTTCCCATTCTGTAGGCCATCGTTTTGTCTTGTTGACCATGTCCTTTGCTTTACAGAAGCTTTTCAGTTTCAGGAGGTCCCATTTATTAATTGTTTCTCTCAGTGTCTGTGCTGCTGGGGTTCTATTTAGGAAGTGGTTCCCTGTGCCAATGCGTTCAAGTGTACTTCCCACTTTCTCTTCTATGAGGTTCAGTGTGGCTGGCTTTATGTTGAGGTCT
>PVIU01001970.1:0-188255 GCA_004026605.1 Ondatra zibethicus | reverse complement strand
TTCCCCTCGTTCTGACCACATGCTGGAGTGCCCGTCTCTCTTTCCCCTCGTTCTGACCACATGCTGGAGTGCCATCTTTCACGTAACCTTCGGTGCTTTGCTCATGGTCAGATCACACTCCTCTGGTTGCTAGCACTGAACTTTTAGTTTTCTTGCTCTAAGCTCCACTCCTACTCATTCACAGTTAATATTTGTCTCTATCTGCCAAATGTGGACACCCTCTTTTTCCTAGGCCATGCCCAAAGACAGAAACATGCTAGGAGATGTGTCATGATGGGCTCTTTACACAAAAAGAGGCATAGCTGTATGTGAGTTTGTTATAGTTTATACTGATAAAACAGGTAAGCACACGACATACACATGATTGTAAGTACTCCCTGCTCCATATTTCGGTTCCACAGAGCCAGTCAGTTGTCTCTGAATGGCAACATTGATTTTTGCTGATCCCTTGTCTCCAGGCAAGCCTTAGACTGTAGCTGGTCAGTGAGCCTGGTTTCGACATGAGTGGTGGTGGATGCTTTATTTACATGAATGAGTCAGACAAATGGGGGAGAAACAAGAAGCTACCAGTGAGAAGGCCCTGCTCCATCCACAGCAGAAACTGCTTTTGTTGAGTCATAGACAGGAGTTTTTGAATCTTGGAAAAACAGAACCTCAGAAGAAAACAAAAGAAATCATTTTGGGGTGGCTCACAAAGTATAGGTACAAGTCTCACAGGCTTGGGGCTAGAGAGATGGCTCAGCCGTCAAGGGCACTGACTTCTGTCGAGAACCCAGGTTCAGTTCCTACCACTGACATGGTGGCTTATAACCTCCTGTTATTCCAGTTCCGGGGGAACTGATAACCTACCTCTTCAGGCGTAGACATACACACAAACACCCAAACACATCAAATGAAAATAAATAAGTCTTTTTGTTTGTTTGTTTTTTTTTTTTTTTTTTTTCGAGACAGGGTTTCTCTGTGGCTTTGGAGCCTGTCCTGGAACTAGCTCTTGTAGACCAGGTTGGTCTCGAACTCACAGAGATCCGCCTGCCTCTGCCTCCCGAGTGCTGGGATTAAAGGCGTGCGCCACCACCGCCCGGCGAAAATAAATAAGTCTTAAAAAGAAATATAACAGATTAAAACATCTGCATTATAGATATTTTCTCTATCATTTTAGTCTTTCTACAGAACAGTCAACCCAGCCCTGATTGGCAGTAGTTGCTGATTCCCCCTGGATTCCTGCCATGGTTGATTCCAAGCCCCAGGGGTCAGGAGGGCAGTATCTGCAGTGCGGATGAGGACATACTCCCCAAGGACTGTGGCATTTATTACTTTATTACTTACACCATGAGTGTAACTTCTTTAATCTTCTCTGCTTAATTTTTGACGGTGGTGTTTAATAACTATCGTGCGGTGTTCTCTTAGTGACAGCTGATCTTGTCAAACAGAGCCACGTGTGTCTACCTCGGCCCTCCAAGGCTAGAGTCTGTGGATTTGTGGGATTCCCCATAAAGCAGAGTCTCTGGCCAGGTGGTGGTGGCATATGCCTTTAATCCCAGCACTTGGGAGGCAGAGGCAGGCAGATCTCTGTGAGTTCGAGGCCAGTCTGGTCTACAGAGCGAGTTCCAGGACAGGCTCCAAAGCTACAAAGAGAAACCCTGTCTCGGGGGGGAAAAGAAGAAAAAGAAAAAGAAAAAGCAAAGTCCCTAGCACCAGATATGCACACAGTGTCCTGTGCAGACACACTGCATGCATCTGGTTCCTCTTCAATGACCCATCCTCTGCACTGAATCAGCCCATGAGACCAGCAAACTGAACAGGACCTGAAAAAGACCTGTGCTGTGTGACTTTCCCTGGTCACTGGCCCTCTCTGGACTCTAGCCTTTAAAAGGAGGTTCTTCTAGAAATCCGTGACCATCCCAAGTCCCTCTGTGCCAGGCACCAGCTCAACTCCAGATAGATGATGAGAAAGTCCCAGAGCGCTGGAGCTTTGGGGAGAGGGAGAATATCTGCATTCTGGTTCATCTTCAGGCGCTCCTCTGACCATCAGAAATAGGGTTTCCAGAAGTGGAATTACTGCTTCCAGACAGGTTCTTGGCGGATAAGCAAAGAAGCATTCAGCGCTCACATTTGTTTGCTGGAGACTCCCAGTAAACGAGGATGCCATCTCCTCTCAGCCCTCAGCAGGCTGGCAGCTCCCTTCAGGGACTCCCGGTCCAAAAGGTCAGATGACGGCTCCTTTCATCTCACCACTAGTTGGGAGCTCAGGATTTATTATTTCGATTTTTTAGCAGTTTTCAAAAGTTCAGGTCTCACGTAACCTAGGTTGCCCTGTATGTCTGAGGACGGCCTTGAATTTCTGATCCTCCTGCCTCCACTTCCTGAGTGCTGGAACTGCAGCTGTATATTGGATTATTGGTTTTGATTTTAACTGTTTAGTTGGCACCAAGAGCAGCCAGTGTTTGTGGGTATGATGTGATGGTCCTCATATTCAGACACTGGGTGATGGTCCGGGCAGGGCCATTAGCCAGCAGTCATCTCAAACACTGATCTTTCTGTGTGGGGGAGCAATCTCAATCCTCCCCTCCAGCTCGCTGGAAGCATTTGATACCCCATTGCTGAGTGTGCCCACTCTTCTGTGCTCTGTAACACGAGCCCATGCCTGTCTCCCTCTGCTCCCTGGCCTTCCCAGCCTCTGGAGTTTCATGAGAGCAGCTTTTTAAAAAGCTTGTTTGTTGTCTGTGTTTACCTTATTTTGCCCAACCTGGTATTCTACAGGCTCATTCCTGTTAATTACAGGATTTCATTTTTATGACTGAGTAGTATTCCACCACACACGCATGCCGCGTTTTCTTTATCCTCTGCTGGTTCCCTATCTTAGCTCCTGCAAGTAGTTCTACAGAGAACGTGGAAGCAAACTTCATTTCTTTTCCTTTGGATGTGCACACCCAGGAATGGTGTCGCTGAGTGTAGTCAGCTTGTTTATTTTTAGACAAGGTCTCACTATGTAGCCCTAGCTGGCCCAGGTTATGTAGACCAGGCCAGCCTCTAACTAATAGAGAGCCACCTGCCTCAGCCTCTTGAGTGCTGGGTTCAAAGGCATATGCCACCATGCCCAATCCTGTGTTTAGATTTTGAGGACCCCCTCTACTGTTTTCCCCAGTGACTATACTCATTTTTATTTCCGTCAACACTCTGTATTACCCTCTCTCTGCATCTTCACCAGCCCCATTATTTCCTGCTTACGTGTACTCAGGGAGGCTCCACACTGGTTAACACACCGGTGGCTCGTTTATGTCTTCTTATGAGCAGAAAGCTTAGCAGGCTGGAGAGATGGCTCCACAGTTAAAAGCACTCACTGCTCTTCTAGAGAACCCAGGTTCGATTCCCAGCACCCACATGGAGACATGGAGAGTTGCAATCATCCTCAACTCCAGTTCCAGGGGTTCTGACATCCTCTTCTGGCCTCTGCTGGCACACAGTGTACTTACAGACCTGCAGGCAAAACACTTGTCTATATAGAATAAAATAAATAAATGATTTTTAAAAAGAAATGAAAAATCAGGTCACTTGCCAGCTTTTAACTTTGGTATGTTTAAATATCTTTTTTTTTTCTTTTACTGGCAGTTTACTTACTAGTTTTTAGATGCCACCAGGATTTGTTTCTCTTTTTATCTTTTTTTAAAATATTTATTTACTTATTTATTATGTATACAATATTCTGTCTGCGTGTATGCCTGCAGGCAAGAAGAGGGCACCAGACCTCATTACAGATGGTTGTAAGCCACCATGTGGTTGGTGGGAATTGAACTCAGGACCTTTGGAAGAGCAGGCAGTGCTCTTAACCGCTGAGCCATCTCTCCAGCCCCTTCTCTTTTTATCTTGACTTCAGTTTCTTTCTCTTTCTGGTTGTTGTCGGAGTGATTTTTTTTTTTTTACCGTACTGGTGTATGTTCTGCCATTCTCTTCCAGTGACCTGCCACTGAATTGTTACTCTGCTTGTCTAGAAGTATGTTTTTATCTAAGTCACAAAGCGAGTCTGGACTCCATGTAAAGGGGAGAGCTCAGTCAGCCAGCCATTTCCCCCTGCCCTCCACACAGATGTCATTTGCTACTTGAGTTGATGCAGGCTCACACATCCTATTTTGTAAGCTCAGACAATTCTATTCGAGGTACTTACCTGATTACTTGCCGTGTTTGCTGATTCTTCTGTTCTTGCTGCTTTTAAACCCTTCTTCATAGGTTCGTTTTTCTTACTGCCTGAGGATTTTCTCTAATACTTTTTTCAGACAGTTTATAATGGAAAATACTTTTCAGTTCTTGTGTTCATAAATATGCATTGACTACATTATTACATGGAATGTTACATTTAAATACATGTGGCATTTATATATTTAAAATAAATATTTACATATTCAAATCCCCGAGGCTGAGGGATAACAGTGTTTTGCCAATCGCTTGGCATTATTCTGCCTCTAATTTTCCTTGGAGGATGCGCCCTCTAGCGTTCGCTCTAAAGACAGCCTATGCTCATTCCACTTCGTCAGGAGGAAGAGAATAAATACAGTGTTTGGAGTCTTTGGCTTCCTCGAGGGCAGTCTTCTCTGTAGGGTCCTGTGTTTTGAGTGGGTGCTCATGTGTGCTTGAGAGTTCCATGGAGTATATGCTGTCTGTGTCGGGAGCCTGGCTCTAACTGATGCCAGGTGTGGCTTAAGGCTGGCTTTCAGTGGGGAGGAGAGGGAGAGGTGCTAGCTAGTGAAGTCCTGACACTCCTATGGCTAGCCGGTGAAGCTTCAGACTCTCTCCAAGTGCCACTGCCCTTCTCTCTGTGACCCATGCATTTTCTACTGGAGATGTAAATACATTGTCCCTGGCTGGCCAGGGCCAAGGGTAGGCTACTTGGGCTAAGCCGTCCTGTCTTTACTTTGTAGGCCCCATGTCAGCACTCTGTTCCTGTTTCCAGCTACACGCCGCTCTTGCTCATTACATTTTACTGTGTGTGTGTGTGTGTGTGTGTGTGTGTGTGCATATGCACGTGTGCATGCACATGTCATCATGAGCCTGTGGAGGTCAGAGGACAAGTTGGAGGAGTCCATCCTCTCCATCCACCATGTGGATCCTGGGGGATTGAACTCAGGTTGTCAGGCTTGGCGGCAAGCCCCTTTGCCAGCAGAGTTATCTCCCTGGCCCGGCTCTTGCTTCTAACATAGGTGTGAAGCTTGTTCCATGTGGTCTCACACTCTAGGGTCCTGCTGGCTCTTGTTCTCTTCTCTCTGATCTTGGCTCAGCTCTCTGACTTTTGGCTCTCAAGTATGGCTTCTTCCCTCCCTGCCTTCTTTCCTTCCTTCCTACCACGTAAGGGTTCTGTGAAGGGTGGAGAGGCTGATGCACGTGCTCAGCTTACCTTCTTAAGAGCTGAAGTGGAGCTACACTCTGTCTTCCTTCTCACAGCTTGAGCCCCCTCCGCGCTATCTAGATGTTTCCAATCTCTGGTGACACATGAGCACAGGCTGCTAGGATCCTAGAGGAATCCTAGGGGATGTGTGTGTTCCTGGTCTCCCCTGAAGGTTGCTCTTCCCTGAGATGGCCGGCTGGGTGTACCAGAGTCAGGAATGGCAAGAGCGAAGATGGGAGAGGTGAGCGTGTGATGGGCCTTGGAGGTGCTGTGCAGCCAGGGCAGCAGGAACGAGGTGTGATGGAGCTTAGAAAAGAGTAAAGAGAAAAAGCTTTGTCAGGGAACGCTGCCTGGCGATTCTGCCAGCCTTGTCTGGCACTCTGAAGACATACTGCAGTGTGTGGCCCATTGGCTCCCCTCCTGCCCCGGCAGCTCACTGGTGTTTCTGACCTTGGATGTGAGAAACCAGGTCCACAGACTGACTTCCTGGGAAGCTAATTACGCTTCCGTCTCAGGCCTTTCACCGCCGGGGGCCCTTCTGAGGCTCGGGGAAGATGGGAAGGACTCTGGTTAAGGGATTTCGTGGTCATTAGTTTCCCTTAAAATGTGAAAAACTCAGGCATTTCTGCAATGTTCTATAAAAAGAACGCCCCACAAAACCCAAATCCACCCATGACTGTGTCATCCAGAATGAATGGGGTCTTAGAGCCAGCTCCAGAGACGTTGGCTAGATCATCAGAGTGATGAATGACAGCAGTCCTTTGGGGAAGATGGGAGCGAGCAGGCTGGGGCTTGGGGAAGCAAGGAAGGAAGCTCAGATGGTCCAAACTCCTGAGAGCAATTCTGCAGCCTGGAGTCAGTGCTGTCCCAGTCTGATGATGTGAACCTGACTTGTGGCTGTTTTCCAGGACCAGGCAGCTAAATGTCACTTGTGACAGCTCAGTGGACAGGGAGGTCTTCCTCCATTACTCCCTCATCCCATCAGTAAGTACAGGTGTGGGGCATAGGGGAGGGGCATGGAGCCAGAGGCAGTGAGAGGGAGGGTATAGTGAGGGAGGGGAGTTTGGGATGCTCCACCACAGGGCTTTTGGGCAGGCCCGCATCACTCAGGGGAGAGAGCAGATGGTTTTCCTTCCAGCGTGCATCCAAACCCACAAAAGAAAGCATTTAGGGTCCAAGAATCAGGGATGTGGGACTTTTGGCAGCATGCAAAGGGGGTTTTCTTTCTTCTTTTTGTGTGTATATGTACAGGTGTGTGTGAACACGTGCATGCATGTGGAGGCCAGGACTATCCAGGGTACTGTTTCTCAGGTGCTGCTCACCTTTGGTTTTTGTTTTTCATTTTTAAAATTTATTTATTTATGCATGTTTTGTCTGCACTACATGCATGCTACCTAGTGTCCTTGGATGCCCTTGAGCTGAGGTTATGGACAGTTGTGAGCTACCATGTGGGTACTGGGATTGAACCTAGGTCTTCTGGAAGCAGGCAGTCTCTTAACCGTGCCCTTGACTGAGTCCTCTTTCTAGCCCTCAGCTTGTTTTTTTTTTTTTTTTTTTTTTTTGAGACAGAGTCTCTCACTGAGACCTGAGGCTTGGTGGATTAAAGCAATTGGCTAGACATCCAGCATACAGGGATTTGTTTGTCTCTACCTCCCTGATACTAGGATGATAGACGTATGCCCCCACGTTTGCTTGCTTGTTTGTTTTAATGTGGATGCTGGGGATCGAACTCAGGTCCTCATGCTTGGGCAGCAAGGGCTTTTCTAAGCTATTTCCTCAACCCCAGGAAGGACTTTTCTAAGGAAGATGTAGTGAAGAACTTTCCAGACACAGGGGAAAGCATGTGTAAAGGCCCTGTGGAGGGTGGAGGAAGGCAGAGCTGAGAAAATGAAAACTAGCATGGGTGGGAAAACTGAGGGGTGGGAGAGTCGGAAAAGAGCCCTGTGGGAGGAGGGTTGAGCCACGAGGGTCAAAAGCCCAAGCCAGTCTGGGCTACCAAGCGAGTTCAAGACTCTTCTAAACAATCTAATGAGACATAAGACCCCACCTTAAAAAAATGTAAAAAGAGGGCTAGGCACGTAGCTCAGTGGTAAGGCACTTGTCCAGTCTGTGCAGGACCCTAGAGTCAATCCCCAGTATGGGGAGGAGGTGGGAGGGAAGAGTTCCAGGTTTAGAGTAGATGAAGGAACAGGGCAATAAGAAGACGGTGACGTGCCAGCTAGGTAGCCTGAGAGAGCTAGAGCTTCCAGGTTGGCAGGGTGGGGGTTGGACACACGCCTGTGACTCTTCTGTGTCATGAAGAGTTTTCACTAGGGAGGAGAGCAGGGATAAGGGCTCATACAGTCAGGGAAAGAGTGAGCTAAGCAGGAGCTCGGAGAAGAAATGGGGAGAGCCCAGGGACGATGGGCTAATGAGAAGGGTGCAGTCAGCCTGGGGTACTGCTGGCAGGTCACCCTGGAGTCAGGCATTGCCTTGAGCAGTAAGATGGCTGCTGGTGACTTCAGTCACAGCTTCTTCAATGCAATGACAGGGTCTGAGCTGCCAATAGAGATAAGAAAATAGAGAGAACACAGACAGACAGTTATCAAGAGGTTCCTGATCAAAGCAGGATAAAGGATGCGCGTCTGGTGCCTGAGAACATGACCACGTCCACAGAAACGAAAGGGAAAAAGATCTGAAACCTGACAGGCATGGCTGCCTCTCTACAGACTGAGACAAAGGTACAGGGAGGGTGAGCTTCCCTCCCAGCAGCGTGTGGGAGACACTGGGCTTGGACTTCTATCTGTGAAGGGCCACACAGGGGAAAGATCAGTCAGAACCTTCTGGTAGCTTTAAAGAATATGGAGTTCAAGGTGTCATAGCTGCTTTAAGCTCTCCGCTTGTCCACATGATTTTGTTTTTCCTGTGAGGCCACCCTGAGGGCTCCTGGGTCCCCTGACACACTGCTCTCTCCTTGCAGCTTTTCATCATTTTGGTCTTGTCCTTCCTCCAACGACGAGAGCACCGTAGACAAAGAAATGACACCTTCAACCTCCTGGGGGACCGCTTTGGAATCATCGTGTGAGTGGATTCAGTGTCATCCCCTGAAGTTTGGGGTACCTTGTGGTTGGGGCCAACACAAAGAACAAGGCCACATAGCTCTGAGGATCCAGTCTTCTCCCCCCTACCCATCTTGCTCTTCCATTCTGTGTTAGGGTTTCTATCGCTGTGTGTCGGGGTCCAAAGCCCCAACATAAAAACTATTTTTCCCTAACTGGACCTGGGCGGAGGCGCGGGAAATAATGAGACACAATTCACACAGCAATATCGGAAGGGCATCTCAGGCTTCATTCATTCCTAAAGATCACCCGCATTTATTATTCAAACACCTTTTATCCCCCCAACTAAACCAAGGTGGAAACTCATTAATATTTTCTTTCCGGGGGACGTGGGAGTACCCTACCATCACACCTGCAACTCAGGCACCAGCTGATCTACATAATAACAAAGAGGAGGAGCAGCCCATCCTGAGGCTTTTGTTAGATAGCCACAGATTGTCTGGCAGGCTAGTGACTGCCTTGGAAACCAGCATGGCCAGAGAACTTGGCTGTAAATATCTTGTATAAAATATGGGCCTACAGCTGTGATGAAACTCTATGACCAGAAGCAGGGTAGGGAGGAAAGGGTTTATTTGGCTTACACTTCATAGTCCATTACTGAAGGAAGTCAGGACAGCAACTCAAGCCAGCAGGAACCTAGAGTCAGGAGCTGATGCAGAGGCCATGGAGGGTGCTGCTTACTGGCTTGCTTTCCCCCTGACTTGCTAGTTTACAGAAGCCAGAGCTAGCAGCCGAGGGGTGGCCCCACCCACAATGGGCTGGGCCCTTCCACATCAGTCACTAATAACAAAATGCCTTACAGCGGGATCTTATAGAGGCATTTTCTCAGTTGAGGCTGCCTCCTCTCTGATAAATGACTCTAGCTTGTGTAAGTTGACATAACATTAGCCAGTACACATCCCCTCCCTAAACAATGCTCTGAGAGTTCAGAACCTCCCAAGCCACTTCCACCATCAGCACAAGGGCTGCACAGATAGGAAGAAACTTCTGAAGGAGATCTAGACAGCTATTGAAGGAGCCCTCCATGAAAGCTATTCCTTCATTGCTATGATAGACTCGAGACAGAGGCAACTTAAGGAAGTAGAGGCTTATTCTGGCTCACAGTTTAGGAGAGTACAGTCTGTCATGGTGAGGAAGGTGTGGAGGCTGGAGCAGCTTGGTTTGTGGGCAGAGCTCTTCACACAGGGTCAGGGAGCAGAAGCTACACATAAAGCAACACTGGCCTATAAACTTCAAAGGCCCACTCCTACTGCCTTACTCCTGCCATTCAGAACCTTCTCTGAAGGTCCATAGCCTTCCAAAACCAAAATGGTGATTGGCTGGGGACCAAGTTTTCAAACACACAAGACAGTAAGAAATATTTTACAACCAAACCATAATGCCTTTCCACTCTGGGGACTGTAGCCACCTGAGGAAACAAGAGGCAGAGGTTCCTAATGACCCAAATCAGCCACCCTTCTGGTTGGGATGGCATTATGAAGCACATATGAGATCGTGCCCAGCTTCCGGGGCCCTCCTAGCTCCGTCATTCTGCATGTTGGCACCTCTTGGCACATTTCTCTTGAGTTCTAATTATTCTGTGTCATGACTCCATCACCATCATCATCTTCATCATCATCATCATCATCATGGTGGAATTAGTATTTATTGCGCTGCTATTGGCTCAGATCCTGGGCCATTCTCTTTGCTGGTCTTAGTTCCATTAACCTCTCACATGGTATAGTGGAGGTTGTGACACAGATAAGAAAACTCAGGCTCAGAGAAGCTAAATGACTTGCCTACGGCCACGGAGCTAACAGGTGCACACAAGCTTTCCCCGAGACTGGTTTGATCTCTCTGTTCCTCCCATGTCATAATCTGATCAAACCCACGCAGTAGACATCTTGAGAGCTCAGCCTCGGGGAAAGAGGCCAGGATGCCAGGACAGAGGCTAAGGGTCAGCTGGAAGGTAGGAGAAGTCCAACCACAATACCGAGGATGCTGGACTACCAGCAGCTGGCTTCCTCCTGGATGCCTCTTGTGGGGGCAGTCGGCTGCTCATGCTCCATCAGGTGTAAGCTACACGGCAAGGCAAAGGGCTGAGACTGGCTGGGTTACTCTTTCCTACCGCTGTGACCAAATACCTGAGAAAGAGCAATGGAGGGAAGGAGGAGTTCACTTGGGTCCACAGTTTAAGAAGCAATACAGTTTATCATGGCAGAGAAAACATGGCGGCAGGAGAGTAGGAGGCAGCTTGTCACATTGTATCTGAAATTCAGAAGCAGAGAGAGATGGGGGTAGATTCCTATTCACATTCTCCTGTCTGTTCAACCAGGATCCAAACTATGGGATGGGATGATATTGTCTCCATTCAGGACCTGTCAGCTAGACCTTTCTAGAAACATTGTCATGGATGTGCCCAGAGACATGTTTCCATGGTGATTCTTATTCTCATCAAATTGACATTTAAGATCAGCTGTCGCCTTGATAGATAAAGATCCTTTGGCCCCGCACTGGACATGGACAGAACTTGTGAGGCCACCACATTACACTTCCTGGACTTACGTGATCCTGGCTCATTTGACTGACTCCTGTCATAACATCTGGTTCTCTTCGTTGTTCTGGTCTCTCACATCATCACTTCCTGCTATGGTTTGGATGAGAAATGTTCCTTGTAGGTTCGTGTATTTGAACACCTGATCCCCAGGTGGTGGCCATGTTTGGGAAGGCGGTGAGACCTTCCAGGAAGAGAGCCTTGATGGAGGAAGTACATCACTAGAGGCGGACTTTGAGGGTATATATCCAGGCCTCGTTTCCTGCTCTCTCTCTCTCTCTCTCTCTCTCTCTCTCTCTCTCTCTCTCTCTCTCTCCTCTCTCTCTCTCTCTCTGGTACTCAGGTAAAATGTGGTCAGAAATATGTGGCCAGCTTCATGCTCATGCCTTCCACACCACAGTAAGGAAGTCAAAATAACGCCCCACCCCCATTTGCTTTTTGTTGGGGGTATTCTATCACGACAGCAGAGAGGCAGCTAATACATTCTCTCTTTATGTGTGTATGGCAGTCTCCAGTTCTCCAGCTTCATTTGCTGGCCACAACGACTCCATGATAAGCAAAGTAGGAGGCTTCCATCTCTTTTTTAAACTTTGGGAAACTGAGTCTCATATACACCTTAAGCACCATGGATGGTGGGGTCTTGATGGAATTCAGTTTGACAAGATGCCTCTCTGCCAACTGCACTAAGCTGGACTTCCTCCCAAGGTCCTGTTAGTTCCCCCTACCAATTTTATAGTTTCCTAAGTGCATGGTGATATTGAGGGTGGTGTACTGAAACAGGAACATGAACTTGGTGCTAAGGAAAACAGTGGAAACAGCCAGCTAGGGCAGGAGATGAAGCCAGTTCTTTAGGCTGAACTTAGCAGAAGGTGGAAGGGGGTCATGAGGACTCTGATTTGTGGTGACCGGCTCTCAGGTCACCAGCGTGTACTTTCTCTGTTTTTCTCTTTGTGACAGGGTCTCATGTTACTCACACTAGCCTCAAATTCACTAAGCCAAGGATGATTCTCTTGTCTCCACCTCCCAAATGCTAGGATTATAGGCATGTCCCAGTGTCCCTGATTCTAGGTTCTGATTCTTGTTGGAGAGCCCTTCTCAAATATAGTTGCTATTCTGACCTACGTTACGAAGTTTTCACAGTAGCTAACTGATGTCCTGAGAACTGAGAGGAGACTCCCAGGGAAACTGACTTCCTCTCTCTCTGTTCCTCCACGTCACCGAGGCATCTCTGAGCCATTGCGCCATGCTTCTCTGTGACCTTGGCTTTTCTGTGGCGGCCACTCTGGTCCTGACTTGGAATGACTGTAACAACACTGAGGGAAATAGATAAGGCTAGACTTTGGC
The DNA here is from genome assembly GCA_004026605.1 of Ondatra zibethicus. Lineage (NCBI taxonomy): Eukaryota > Metazoa > Chordata > Mammalia > Rodentia > Cricetidae > Ondatra > Ondatra zibethicus. Next base: position 175,903 of record PVIU01001970.1, on the reverse strand, counting down.
CCGGTGCATCCAAACTCCAGCACTGACCCACTGTCCTGCCAGTCACGGCCAGGAAAGCACAATCACTTTAGGGAGGGCAAAATTTCACCTCTGCCCTTGTAACTTTTCCAGCTGGGCTTGAGAATTAAATTGAGGGCTCCAGAGAGGGCTCAGCCATTAAAGGCTAGACGTACAACCAAAATGTCAAGAGAATTAAATTGACAGAAGACAAACTGACAGGAGGAAAACATATAAATTTACTTAATGTGACTTTTACAGACACGGGAGCCCAGAAGGACACAAAGATTCAAAGATGCAGTAAAAGTTGAACATGTAGGACCAGCAGGGTGGCTCAGTGGGTAAAGGAACTTGACGCCAAGCCCAGTGACCTTCACTAGATCCCCACGTGGTGGAAGGAGAGAACTGACCCCCACAAGTTGTTGTCCTTTGACCTCTGTATGCACAACACACACACACACACACGCACACACATGCAAGCATACACACACTCCTTTTTAAAAAGTAGAATGTGTGTGTGTATGTAATAAGTTTGGGGAAAGTAGCTGAGTGTTATTTTATAGACCTATGTGGAATTTTCTTGGTCTCAATTTATACATGAGAATAATCATGCCGTTTCTCTACTCCTTGGGGGCATCTTCTATATAGGAATTTCATCTGCTCTTTTTAACTTGGTCAGAGAAATTTTTTTATATTGCTTCTTAAAGATTTATTTTTAGTTGTGTGAGTACAGATGCCCTCAGAGTCCAGAGATGCCAGAGGCTCCTGGTTCTGGAGTTAACAGATATTTAGTTGTGAGTCGCCAGACATGGATCTTCCACAAGAGTGGTACGCACTCTTAACTGTGGAGTCTGCTCTCTGGCCCCTCATTCTGTGTGTGTGTGCATGATGTTTCCCCTAAATATTTTTTTAACCTTAATTTTATTTTATATGCAACAACCATTTCTGTTGTTTACAGGCCTCTGGACTTCGTGGGAACTTTCAGCAACCGATGGTCCTATGGAGTTGCCTTTGGGGCCACAGCCAATAAAGTCATGTTCTTGTTCTCAGAAGGCTACCAGCCCCTGGTGGTTCCACAGTGGGCCCAAGGTACCAGGCCTACCTCACATATCCTGGGAATGTTACCTGGACATACTTGCTCTCAGAGGCCAAGGGGATTGTCTAAAGGGATAAACTCTGTGAGCACCCACATTCTTCTTGGCCTGTCGCTTACCCAAAGTCAGTGTTTAATAGTTCACAATGCTTTCCAGCTTGCCTGGGGAGCTTCCCCCAGTTAGACTCAGAGGTGCTTTGGATAAAGAGAACAAAGGCACAGGAAGTAGCATATTCCTCAGCCTGTCTCCTAAGCCTGTTGTCTTCTAATAGCCGTTGTTTCTGGGGCTTCTCCTCAATGAAGGATGCAGGTTCCTTTGGCCACTGGCCAGAGACCTCTCTCCCCAGGCTCTGTGCTTCATGTGAAGGAGCTACTCTGACCCACAGGTATGGTGAGCTCTCGTACAATTGCAGAACCATCTCTGCATTGTACGAACTCCTTCTGTGCACTGCTGGAGCACAGCCAACACCACCAGGAAGGCTGCTCCACTCTTTGCCTCCTGGGGATGGGATGTCACTGGCTTCCTTGTCTGTGTCCCTGTGGCGGGATGACTGGGACTCTGCTGCAGCTCATGTCACATGGCTCTCCTGCCGGTCTCCCCCACTGTCAGCGTCTCAGAGTGAGGACACTGGCCGTTTCTGCTGTGCAGTGCCTGTCCCAGGAGTGTCTCAAAGCTGACACGTAGTAAGGGTCACTGTGGATGACTAAGCCTTTCCTAGATGATGTCAGTCCATCTCAGAGCCAGCCAGTGGTGGGGCCAATGTGACCATCACTCTGTAGAGAGTGCTCTCTAGTATGCATAGTCGGAGGACCACTGTGACCACCACCTTCCTCAAATGCTCTCCAGTGCACACAACATACCTGTGTGGGCCACCTCGATGCACTTGGGTGCCGTCCTCGCAGCTATTTTGGTTGCCTTCTGGTCTGTCTCTGCCTGCCACACTGTGAGCTACTCACTTGTAAAGACTCCAGTCCTTATTTCCGTGGTCAGCTGGCACCAGCCATGGGATGGGGGATGCAAGAGGGGGCTGTGGCTGAATGAAGGACATTGCTGCATTCCTCTCCCATGACCTAGAACTCTTCCAGTCAGCTCTTTAGGTCATGAGGCCCCGACCGCAGCTCTCCTGGCCGCCTCTTAGTAGTGAGCAGAAGAGCCCACAGCATTTCGGCCTTGTCTCTTGCAGCCTTTGTCCTTCTCATTGGGGGCATGGAAGTCGGCCTGTCTTACTTTCCCTTCTTTGCCTGCCTGTCCTCAGAGTTCCGGTTAGTCAGCTCCATCCTGGGCTTCAGCTACTCCCTGGTCTGGTAAGATGACTTTGCTGACCTTTTTCTGGCCATTTTGGCCACGTCTGAGCTCTAGACAGGGGGACAGAGATGACTTGGGGTTCCTCATGAAGAACAACAAGGCCCAGAATGGACAGAGGTGACTTGCCCAATGTCCCATTGTTGCTTCTTCTTGGGAGCACTTCTGACGCATCCAAAGGTCTGTCCAGGACCCTGCATACATCCTAAGAGGATGTTCATGATTAGAATATTCCTGGAAGCTAGGAATTAAGGAAAAGTCACTCCTGAAAACTGACAAGGGGCCTCAGAGAGGGGGTAAGAGCCCCATATCCATGGCTTCTCCTAGAGAAAACTGTCATGTCTCTGCTTGACATTCAGGGCCATCCTGGCTTGGCCTCTTCTTCCTCCTTCTCCAGTCCCTAAGGATGTCCTGTCACACCTTCAGTCACTCAGTTTCCTACAGTCCATTACCTCTCCATTCACTCATTCAACACTCATTCTTTATGTTCCCCAGTGAGCCAGGGAGAGAGCAGGAAAGATCCTCATGGACTCTGGACTCTGGTCCCCAGGCCTCTGGGCTTCTTCGCCTGTGTAGGGTATCTTCCTTCCACCTGGAATGATGCTTGGGTCATGTTGAATATGACTTCAGCACTACATACGTATGCAGAGTTGGCACCAGGGAACTTCTGTCAACTGAGTGACCTGTCTTGGGACAGTTCCACTCCTGAGTCTCTGAGACTCTTCTCTTGTTCCCATTCCCCCACCCACCCACCAACTCCTACATTCAGCAAGAGCCTCAGCCACAGTTAGGAGACCTAAGACCTTGTCCTGGCTCTATGTGTCTGTAAGTGGCTTGGGTCAATCCTTTGCTGTCCCTGAACTTCCACCTCCTTCAATGCTAGAAGGCAAGAGGAGGAGCATCCTGGGTCTTCTTCCTTGGCTCACAATGACTCTGAGATGTATCCCCCAGCAGGGCAGGCCCAGCAGATATGGTGCTCAGCTAGGCGCTAGCAGGTGTTCAATCAGGAAGGGGCAGACACAGTCCTCCCAGGGGGAGCAGGCAGGGTGTGTGTTCACCAGGCTGGTCTGGGTTGCTCTGGGATGGAAGCCAACCTTAACCTGCTCCTGTCCTGCAGGTTTGTGGTTACCATTCTTCAGATCTCACAGTGTCCCCATGGCCAGGTAAGTCCCTGCTGACCTCACTCAGGATGTTCAGTTACCACCTTGGTTGGGGCCACCGGGATCTGTGAGCTCAGACCAGCCTATTTGGGCTTCAGGATCCCCACCTCTGGGGGAGGGGAGCGGGCATTGCTCACCTGGCTTCTGTTTGGGTAGCACCTTTCACTCCCTGCCCCGATGGTCAGGAAGACATTATCTCATTTGGTCCTCAAAGCAGCTCATCAAACCTACTTTATAGGTGGCATACTTTATATGCCAACTTTGCCAAGTAAGTCACAGGAGTCAGCAGAGCTGGGAGCTGAGGCCAGGTCTGGCCGATGTCAAGACCCCTCAGCCCTAGTTTCTCTTGCTATGAAACTGAAGAATCAGACAGGGGAAAGCGCTCCAGCATGACCGCCGTTGCCTTTCCCAGAGTTAGTGAAAGCTGCAAACCCAGAAAAAGAGCAAAATGAAGAGGATATTATTAGCCAGGCCCACACGGTTCTGTAAAAGCTCCATTTGGTTACACTGTGACAATTCTGGGTGCTGAGGTAATTTTGTTTCTAGCAGTAAATGAACATATTTCTCTAGTTTGTTACCGTCCCTGTCCCGTGGACCCCAGTAGGGGTCAGCCTACATTGATGATGCTAGTCTCTCTTTAACGAACCACTCACTGGTTACCCTTAGCAATGGCCACCTCCAGGCCAAAGCCAGATGCTTTTTAACTTCCTTCCTTGCTCCTGCCCTTTCTGCCATAACTATCCCAGCTTGTAGGCAGACAGTGGGTCCAGATGAAGCCTTCTGGGCATGTTTCTCCAAAGTAAAGGCTGACACCATCAGCAAGCTGCTTGTTCCTTGTCTGTCCTTCCTTCTCATGGTCTTTCAGGTGTCACGCTGAAGAGCTTCCAGGAAGGTTTGCGGGAGTCAGGGAGGTTATCTGGGCATAGAACTCAGGTCTCACCACCCTCACAGGATTTAACAGTGGACCATTAGATGCATCTGGTAAAGAGAAGTGTGGCAGAGCCTAATTGGAAAAGTGAGCCTGCGTGGCGGGCCCTCCATCCATATCTCTACTTGGGACTGGGAACGCCTGGCAAACTGCTGCCCAGGAGGATGCCTCTTTACCACTAATCCAGGGCCCAGATTCTGGGTCACAGCCTTCCTTTGGCACCCTGTTGGCTTCTCAGTCTCCCAGAGGTGCGTCTGAAATTTCAAATGTTCATGACTGCATCGGGAGAGGATAGGATCTTACTTCTAATTCAGACTCTTTCATTATGAACTGCCATGTGTTAAGTTCCGCTCCAGTCCATGGAGGGACACACAGACTTGGAGGAGAAGCAGGAAAATGCTGGCCATGGTCATGGCAAGCCAGAAGCATGTGCTGGAGAAGGAAGAAAACAAAACTGTGACATCTCAGGGCCTCTCTATCCTGTACCCTTACATCACAGCACCAAACCCCAGTTCCCAGGGGGAACTAGGCCCCCAGAATGTGACAAACCATGAAACCAACCTGTACACTGCAAAAGCTGAGTCCCACTACCATTTGCCTGAAAGCAGTTAAAAAAAAAGAAAAGGCATTGCCAAGAAGTTGCAAATTCTCCCTTGAGAAGCCTGATACTTTCTACCTCCCTCTTCCCCCCTCCTTTCTTCCATCCCTCTCTGTTCTTCTATTCCTTTCCTTCCCCATCCCCACCTCCTCCTTCCATCTACCTACTCACCCCTGTATTCCAGTCTCTCATATTTCCCAAAAGGGACATTTATTTTCTTCATTAGCTTAAAGCAAACAAACAAAACAAGCTGTTTTCTTAAAATAAAAGGGCTCAAAGTTTTCCATCTGGGCTTCCTGGACTCCAAACCCATTTTTCTTCTGACCATAGAGTGGGAGCAGAGATTGGCTGAGCATGTGGAGCGTGGATTGGTTACTGCTTTGATTGTGCAGGGAAGGTGGATGGGGTGGGAGCCTCTGGGCAGACAGTCCTGTCCACGTCTCCATAGGGGTAGCCAGGCCTTACCTCACTACAGCCTGCTATTGGCCTCCGTTTCTGTTGCAGTATCTAGGGAGGTTCGAGACCCTCGTTTTCTACTGGCCCTCACTGCTGTGCCTGGGTTTCTTGCTTGGTCGCTTCCTATACATGTTCTTTAAGGCTCTGCCTATCCGCCTGGTCCTGGAGTCGCAAACAGTGAGTACTGAACTAAATGCCGTGGTTTCCCAAGAGTTGCCCTCATAGCAGGGAAGAGGGTTCTGCTATTGCTTCCCTGCAGCCCTCTCTGGTGAGGGAGACAGGCTTCTCTGAGCAGTGGCTGGCCCAGCCTGGGCTAGGAGAGTTGAGGAGGGCCAAACCTCTGACCTTCTGAGGGAAGCAGGAGCCCCACAAAGTTGAAACCTGCCCCGAAGGATGACAGGCGCTGGGATGGCAAAACTTGAATCTGCATCCTGTCCTCCACAACGATGACCCCTTAAGAGACCAAACCCTAGCAAGCACCTGTGAGCCAGCACGTCCCCCTCCTTTCTCGCAGAAAGAAAAGTCATTGTTGGAGGCCCACCAGGCAGAACACGTGAAGCGGCTCCTGAACAAGCCCCGGCTGCAGTAAGCACACACTCCTTCACCGCTGCCATTCGAGCCAGACCCTGGGACTGTGGAGAGGCACTGCGGATAGCAGGAACCAACCCAAAGCAGACAAAGCAGGGAGGGAAATGGGTGGCCCCGGACTCCAAAAAGACTCAAGAAGGAGTCTGTTTTAGGCTAACTGGAGCAGGGGCTTAAGAGACAACCTCAGAACTTCTTAGAGCTCCCAGCTCTAACTGCCTGGGACTCACACTGGGCAGGCTTCCTCGGCACTCTAGACTTCAAGAGGAAAAAGACATTTCATTTTCTATTTTTTAAAAAAATAAGTCATTTGAGTATATTCCATTGGATCAAATCCTGTCTGAAAAATAATCCCTGTGTCTAGATGATCGGCCTACAGAGATTGGCTGAGCCTGAGTCACATGCCTCCTACCTCACTTCCTGGGACAGGAAGTAGTGGCAGCCTCATTTAACAAGATCCAGCTTCCTGCCAGAGCTTCTGAGATAGTCCAGTCCAGCCCACCTCTGCCTCAGCCACGATCCATACTGGGTAGATCCCAGAGAAGGGATGTATCTTGTCCCAGGTCACATAGAGGCAAAGATCCTACTGTGGTGAGAGTTAGCTCTGGAGACCTATATAGAAATATTTGAAATAATACTGACATGAACAAAACCCAGATGTATTATTTTCTCATATGTAAGAACTTTGGAGGTGAGCAGTCCATAGTGACCCTAGACTGCCCATGGTGTCTGCTCCCAAGCCACCTGTGTTTCTGTTCCAACATCTTAGTATGGGCCTCCCCTCCTCGGTGCTGCCTGGACCAGCCACTAGTCTGCACTTCCAAGGACAGACAGAAGGAAACAGGACAGAACAAAAGAGGCTCGTGTCTGTGTCAGTTCTACCTGGGAAGTCTCCCAGAAGTCCCACAACACCCTCAGGGTAGCCAGACCCAGTCAGAGCTTTGAGCTGCACGAGAAGTTGGGGTTTCTGTGTTTGTTTGGTAAATTGCTTCTCCCCATAACAAAAATCTCCATCCTTTGTCCTTAAGGATGAGGGGAGGTGAGAAGTGGTAGAAACTCCTTGTGTTCCTTGTCTGGTGTTCGTTCATTCACAGAGAAAGAGAAAAGTCTTGGTTCCAAACCCGGGTGTATGAGTGGGACCCCTGCTTCCAGTTCCCCAGCAGGATGATCGGGACCCTCGTGCTGGCATCCATCTGCCTATACCTTGTAAGTAGCTCCGTGAAACGCCCCTCCTGCTGTGTAAACAGAGTGTCTGGGCTGCAGTCACCCAGGCTCTGGGACAAGCCCAGTGTGCTTAAAGCTTGAGTCAGAAGGCAATGTGGTGAGTTAAGGAATTGCAATGCTGCGACCTCCCATTTTACCTGCAAGGACTCTTTGCCCATGTGGTGACAGTCACAGGAGAGCTCGCTATCCAGGACAAATGGAACTGGCGGTGGCTCACACCTCTAATCCCAGCGCGTGGGAGACAGAGACAGGTGAGACAGGTGGATCTCTTAGCTCAAGGCTAATCTATTCCATATAGTTCCAGGCTAACCAGGGCTTCAGAGTGAGACCCTGTCTCAAAAAAAAAAAAAAAAAAAAATCCATGCGATAAAATTTAGCATTGATGGGGCTGGAGAGATGGCTCAGTGGTTAAGAGCACTGACTGCCCTTCCAGAGGACCTGGGCTCAGTTCCCAGCTCCCACATGGCAGCTCAACCTGTCTGTAGCTCTAGTTCCAGGGGATCCGACACCTTCACACAGACACACATGTAGGCAAAACACCAATGCACAGAAAGTTAAAATATATCATTAAAATAAAAAAGTGAATTGCTAAAATAAATTAGCATTGACTAACAGTTGATAAGGAAAGATATAGTTGATATGCAAAACTGACCCAGGAAAGTGGATAGCAATAATCTCTAAAGAAAATGGACAATTATAGATAGTAAGTAATCCTGTGAACAATTAAGTCATTTAGATATAAAGTAATTGATCATCTCTCCTCTCTCTGTTTTGTTTCACTTTGTTTTTTCTCTGAGACAGGGTTTCTCTGTGTAGCCCTGGCTGCCCTAGAACTCCCTCTGTAGACCAGACTGGCCTCGAATGCAGAGGTCCGCCTGCCTCTGCCTCCCAAGTGCTGGGATTAAAGTCATGCGCCACCACCACCACCCAGCAGGGAACTAATTCTCATGAAAATAATTTCAGCAAATTAAAGATGAAAGTGGAAAAGCAGAATTGGTTTACAGTATGGATCAAAACTGAAATATCTTTCATGTGATTTTTTTTCTCTCAAGAGAATGTTTTCAATGTTGATATAATTCTCACTTCAGTGTTTTGTTTGTTTGTTTGTTTTTGTTTTTCCGAGACAAAGTTTCTCTGAGTAACAGCCCTAGCTGTCCTGGAGCTAGCTCTTTTAGACCAGGCTGGCCTTGAACTCACAGAGATCCGCTTGCCTCTGCCTCCCAAGTGCTAGGATTAAAGGTGTGCACCACCACCCGGCTCATGATGTTTTATCAGACATAAAATTAAAACACTCGTCATGGTCTAAGTCATTGGAAGTAAAATGACTGAGTAAAGGCAGCTGTAACATGCAGAATACAGACAGTAAAGTCTAGGTATCTTTGCTTGTTTTTAAGGCAGGGGGATGACGTTCTTTAGAGTAAATCTGGGGTTAAGGTTTTAAGGGAATGCATTCATTAGGTTATATTAAGTTCTGATGCCTTTTGTCATTGCTGGGAAGAGACACCATGACCATGGCAACTCTTATGAGGGAAAACATTTCATTGGGACTGGATTACAGTTTAATAGGTGTAGTCCATTATCATCACGGCAGGAAGCATGGCAGCATGCAGCAGACATGGTGGGGAAGTAGCTGAGAGTTCTACATCATGATCTGCAGGCAATAGGCAACGAAGTAAGACATACTTCCTCCAAAAAGCCACACCTACTCCAACAAGGCCATACTTATGGGGGCCAATTACATTCAAACTACCACTGGTCAGTGATCTCCAGGTCTCAATGGGAGACCCTGTCTCAAAAACCAAACCAAACCAAAACAACAAAAACGGGGGGCGGGGCTTGGCCTTTCTAAATGCCAGTGGCTTGTCACTGTATGTGTTTGCCCCCTGCCCCCCAATGCTGAGGACAGGTACAGGCAGGGGAGGCAGTTATCTTCCTAAGGCACCCCACATCTTCTGGCATGTGCCTCCCCATCCCTAGGACCTCAAGGCCACCTACTCAATAGCATGAAGGGAAAATGGTAAGATGCTTGCAGAAAGTTTCCCTGGACGAGGTGGACAAGGTGTGTACCACCTGTCCCTTCTGCTTCTCTTCTGCTGTCCTAATGGGGTTGTGTGGCCACACCTAACATAGGGAGGCTGGGAAATGTAGTCCAGTTCTGTGACCAAAGAAGGGAGAACGGTTTTTTAATTAATTAATTTAGTGTACTTGTGTGTATAAATGTGTGTGTGTGTGTGTGTGTGTGTGTTCACATGTATGGAGGCCAAAGATCAAACTTGGCTGTTGCTCCTCAGAGTCATCGCTTATTTTTGCATTTGTGCATATGTATGTTCACATATGTGTAGAGTGCATGGGCGTGTGTGTGTGTGTGTGTGTGTGTGTGTGTGTGTGCGCACATGCAGAGGTCAGAGGTCGATGTCACATGTCTTCCTCAATTATCTCTACTTTGTTCATTAGGCAGGGTCTTTTCCTAAACCCAGAGTTTGGCAATTGGTCTACTCTAGCTAGCCAGCTGTTGTAGGGATCCTCTGGCTCTACTTCCCAGCACTGGGATTTCAGGGGGCTGCCACACCCACCAGGCTTTTATATGGATGCTGGGGATCTGAACTCTGGTCCTCACGATTACATTACCAGTGCTTTATCCCCTGAGCCATCTCCCAAGTCCCCCCCCCCCCACGCCTGTTTTTTTTTTTTTGTGTTTGTTTGTTTGTTTCGAGAAGGGTCTCTCATTGGGACCTGGAGATCCCTGACCAGGCTAGGCTGGGGAGGGGAGGGGTCGCGGAGCTCCTGCCTTTCTCTGCCTCCCCAGCTCTGGACTTACAAGCACATGCCACCATGCTGGATTTCTTACGTGAATGCTGGGGATTTGAACTCTGAACCTAATGATTGTATTACAAGCACTTCATCCCCTGAGCCATCTTCCCAGTCCCCAGACAACTGGAGATCTCTCTGCAGCATCGAATACTGCACTTGGCTTGGTGTTATGGTGTGTCTGGAGAATTTTTTGGACACCTACTGTGTAGTAGGCACCGTGTTAGGAACTAGGAGAGAGCAGAGGGGTGTTTCAGCATAGCCCTAGCCCAGGAGGAAGACATTGACGGAGAGCTCTGCCCTTCTAGGAAAGAGAAGCAGACGGTGACAGTGTTCTGAAGTCCAGTGAGTTATTCTGGTCTAATAAACTTCCTGATGATGGTGGCATTTGTACTCCACTCTCAAAATCAAATATGATTTGGTTGGTGGAGGAAGGAGGTGGAGGGAACCAGAGAAGCAACAGTGTGGTGGCGGGCAGACAGGACAGTGGGCAAGCCTGACAATGACATCGCCTACCTTCTCCAGTTTGGCTCCTGCTTGTGTGAGTGAAGGAAGCCACGCGGATGTGGTTGGTGTTGTCCCTAGGGTCACCCCTCCATCACTGGATTCCATTATCTTTCAAGTGTTCTTTGAGTCATGGGTGAAGAATGAGCTTCGTGATGGTCCTTTTCTAAAGTCTTCTGCTGCCTGGAAGAGGCTGGCCTCAAGCCTCAAAGAAATCTACGTCGGTTCCCATGCTCAGCTGGTCTCGGGAGACCTTGACGCCTGTGCTCTGTATTCCCAGTTCATTGTCATCGAGTTCTGCGTGTTCCTACTTGTGAAGGACAAACTGGAAATATTTGAAGACAGACTGCAGAGCTATCTCACCCATATGAATGAGACAGAGACCTTGACCCCAGTCATCCTTGAGGTGCAAGAACTGATCAGCGTCACTAAAGGTAAAGCCAGCCCCTCCCCATCATCCAAACAGCGTTGAGATTGCCTGACCAGGGTGCCTGGATTTCTTTTGTGTTAGAGTTAACCTGTCCCTGGGTTGACTAGGACAGGGGGCTCAGGACAGTTCATTCTACTAAAAAAACCATTCGGGGTTGAACTGAACACGCCCATAGAACAGAGGTTCTCAACCTGTGGGTCACAACCCCTTGGCAGTTGAACAACCCTTTCGTAGGGGTTACCTAAAACCATCAGAAAATACAGCTATTTACATTATGATTCATAACAGGAGCAAACTTACAGTTATGAACTAACAATAAAAATACTTCTATGGTTGGGAGGAGGGTCACCACAACATGAGGAACCACATTAAAGGGTCGCAGCACTAGGAAGGTGAGAACCGCTGCCTTAGACCGTTCTCATTTGAAGGAGCTGTTTTGGTTTCCTTTCCTGTTGGTGATAGAAGATTCTTACAAAAGCAGCCCAAGGGAGAGATTTATCCTAACAGTTCATGGCACAGTCTGTCACGCACGGAGACCAAAGCACAGGAGCTCGAAGCAGTGGGTCCCGTCACTGTCAGGAAACAGAGAGAGGCAACCGCGCTCTGTGCTCAGCGCCCCTTCTCCATTTAAACAGCCCCGGGCCTGGGAATGGTGCTGCCCACAGTGGGCGGCTCTTCCCACCTCAGCCATTGCAATCAAGGTAATCTCTCCCCGACGGGCTGCTGCGGTGGTTTTAATGGCAGTCCCACATAGGCTCACGTATTTGAACATTTGGTTCCCAGTGGGTGGTCTTGTTTCAGAGAGCTGAGGAGGCGTGGCCTTGATGGAGGAGGACTTTGGGAGTTTGAGGATCCACCTTAAAATTCCAGTTGTTCTCGCTCCTTCCTGCTTGTGACTGGAGATGTGAGCACTTGGTGCCTGCCGGCTTCCAGGTCTCCTCACCGTGACTTTACCAGCTGTGAAGTGATTTTTCATTGTGTTTTCAATTTGCATTGAAGATGAATAATGAGCATTTTTCATTTTTTTCTATACATACATTGGACATTTGTATGTCTCCATTGGAGGACTGTCTTTTTTTTTATTTCTATTTTTGGTAACAGGAAAAGCACTTTATGACAGAAGCTTTCTCAGGAAACAAAATGTCTTAATGATATGTCCACCATCCTTGGAGAAAGGAGATGTCTTCTAATTCCTAGATGAGAGTCATAGACAGAGCCAGAATACATTCCAGAACCAGGGAGATTACTAAATGACTGTCTTTTTTTTTCTTTTTCTTTCTTTTTTTTTTTTTTTTTTTTCGAGACAGGGTTTCACTGTAGTTTTAGAGCCTGGCCTGGAACTAGCTCTTGTAGACCATGCTGGCCTCAAACTCACAGATATCCACCTGCCTCTGCCTCCCAAGTGCTGGGATTAAAGGCATGCGCCACCACCGCCTGGCCTAAATGACTGTCTTAATCAAAGTTCTATTGCTGTGAAGAGACACCATGACCATGACAACTCATAGAGGAAACATTTAATTGGGGCTGTCTTACAGTTCAGAAGTTCAGTCCATTATCATCATGGCAGGAAGCATGGTGACACATGGGCAGACATGGTGCTGGAGAACTAGCTGAGAGTTTTATATCTTGATCCACAGGCAGCAGGAAGAGAGAGAGATACTGGGCTTGGCTTGGGTTTTTGAAACCTCAAAGCCTGTGTCCATAAAAGGCTTTGTCTTCTTCAAGGTCACAACTCCTAATCCCTCCCAAGTGCCACTCCCTAATGACTAAGCATTCAAACACAGGAGCCTATGGGGCCAAACCTCCACAGTAACATGCTTACTGTGCAAAAAAGTAGGACAATCTGAATCCCCCCCCCCCCACAAATGGGTATGATGGAATGTCCCTGCAATCCTAGGACTGAGGAGATGGAGACAGGAAGATCCATAGGGCTTCCTGGCCAGCCAGCCCAAGCCCTAGGTCCCAGTGAGAGATCTTGCCTCAAGCAACAACAAATCAATGTGGACAATTCCTGAGGAACAATACTCAAGGTTGACCTCTGCCCTCCCCCACATATGCACATGTCCATACAACCAGCTTCTGAAAGTTGTACTCTGGCACTCACTGGCACGTGCATGCACACATGCGTGCACGTACACACATTCACACTCACATATGGATGCATGCAGCTTGATCTCATCTGTAAAATGGGACTTAAACAGGCAGCATAATGGTTTCCAAAAGATTTTATGGTGCTGGTGTTTTAGGATCCTAACCCACCAAATATCCTTGTGTTAGTTCCCTTTCTATTAAAGTGATAAAATGTCATGAAGGCAACTTATAGAAGGCTTCATGTGGGCTTATGGTTCCAGAAGGTAAGAGTTCATTGTGGCAGGAAGGCATCAAGCAGGAATGGCAGTTGAGAGTCCCCATCTTGAATTGCAAACAAGAGCCTTTAACTCTCAAAGCCGGCCTGTGGTGACACACCTCCTCCAACAAGGCCTCATCTCCTAAACTTCCCCAAACAGCGCCATCAACTGGGGACTAAATATTCTAACATCTGACCCTATGGGGAACATTCTCATTCAAACCACTACAATCCCTTGAGTCACGAGGCACCTGTTTCAAGTGATTTTCTTCCCATTAAGACTAATGAGCTGGGAGCACATCATAGCCAGAAGGTGCCATCTTTGCTCTGAATTACTTTCTTATGGCTCTACGGTCACAGAAAGCCACCTTATAAGTGGACACTCAGACATCAGCTGGTTCTTCCAGATTGCTGTGCTTTACTGTGGTCTGTGAACATCTCGCGAATCTTTAATGTAGATTTATATTCAGTATGATGAGTCCTTGAGCTCCACATTCAAAAAACAAATTTTACTTCCATTTTAATAGCACCCATTTTTAAAAAAGATTTATTTATTTTGCTGGGTGGTGGTTGTGCATGCTTTTAATCCCAGCACTTGGGAGGCCGAGGCAGCCAGATCTCAGTGAGTTCAAGGCCAGCCTAGTCTACAAAGTGAGTTCTAAAAAAACAAACAAACAAACAAAAAAGATGTATTTATCTTTTTTGTAGGCAGAGTTTTTCATCAGGACTGTTGATTAGTTCTGTCCTGCCAGCCAGCTCCCAAATAACCACACAGAAACTTAATATTAATTATTTATGCTTGGCCGATAGCTTAGGCTTGTTACTTACAACTTAAATTAAACCATATTTTTTAATCTATATTCTACCATGTGACTTGGTATCTTTTCTCAATAATGGCATGCTCAGTTCCTACTTCCTCTGTGTCTCCTTGCTACTTCTGAGACTCCCATGACTCTGCCAGTCCTCCTCCCAACATCCTCTCTCCCCAAAGATCCTGCCTAGCTAGCTATAGGCCATTGGCTCTTTTATTAATCAGTGAAAGTGATACATATTTACAGTGTACAAAGATTGTTCCATGGCAATTTTTGTTTTAGGAGTATGTACACCTTGTGTGCCTGGTGTCCTCAGAGGTCATCTTCCTCTGCTCCCCGGCTGCAAGTTCTATGTGACCAGCTGTCTCAAGCTCCTGCTACCATGACTGTACCTTAGAACTGGGAGCCAGAATAAACCCTTGCTTCCTTACACAACCCTTGCCAGGGTATTTTGTTATAGCAACAGAAGAGTAACCAAGCCAGAGCCTAAAAAACAAAACTCGATGAAAGGTGGACGCTACAGCCTGTTGACCCCAGCTATTCTTGTGACCAATGCACTATCCCCGCCCCAGAAGTTGCAATTAAAAGTCAGCTATTATTGCATTTTCCTGAATGGGGCCTACTGTTGATGTGGATCATACATAGTTTTCCCAGCCTTAACTGAATATAGTTGGAACATACTAGTCTCCAAGGTTTCAGAACACCATGCAGGAAATCAACTGTATGGGGGTGAGGAGAGGATGTGTGTGGCTAAACTGGGCCCACGCTCACCCACAGAGAAGGAGGTAAAGGGGTGTGGTATGTTCACCTACACCTTTCTGAAGTGCACTTCAGGTGTGTTTTCCGAACCTTCTCAAGTCACCCTTCCTCTTTCAGGAGTCTGGGTAGTGGCCGTTCTGCCCGCCTCCCTCACGTGTGTCAGCTATCTCTTCCACATACTGGCCTGTTACAGGTAAGCAAACCCTAGCAGTCACTTATATGACTTCAGCCAAAACTGTGCATGACAATCTTCACCCAGAATTCCTGACCGGTCCCTGCCTGGCTCAGTGTGGCACTAGGGAGTGTATACATGGGCCATGTATGGTCAAATGCACCATTTATAGGTCTAACAGGTCTATAATGTCTACTGTTATACTTAGAGTCCTCATCCCAACTCTACCCAGCCTTGGGAGCTGAGTATTTTCCTCTCAACGTTTACAGTTGACAAAGCTAAGACTCAATAAGATTAACTGACTTCTTGAACACTGAGCAGAGGGGTGCATCCTCCTGAAAATCAGAGACCTTGCTGTTTCTTGTGCATTCTGCTTTATTGTTGGGTGTCAGAGCTGCTCCACCAGGCTCTCAGCGGTTAATCCAGCTGCAGGGATGGCCAGTGGAGGGCAGCTCAAGAGGCCCGAGAGCATCTACCTCATGTTTCGCGCCTGGGATTTCTTAGATTTTACATTTTTTTTGACCCAACGTACTAATTTCTTATATTTTGTCTTCAGTGCCTGAGATTCTCTTCCATCTCTTGTATTCTGTTGGTGAGGTTTGCTTCTGAGGTTCCTGCTTGAGTTCCTAAATTTTCCATTCTCAGTGCTCCCTCAGTTTTATTGACTCTGCTTTCACCTCCATGCCTTGAACAGTTTTCTTCATTGCATTCCACTGTCTGTGTTTTCATGGGTTTCATTAATGGATTTATTCATGTCCTCCTTAAAGTCCTTGATCTATATCTATAAATATAGATATAGATATATTTATAATAGACACTTTGAAGTTCTTGTCTTGTGCTTCAGCTGTGTTGGATTTCTCAGGGCCTACTACAGGAGGGCTGCTGGGCTGTAATGGAGACATATTGTCCTGGCTGTTATTGGTTGTGTGTCTATGCTGACATCTAGACATCCTGGTTTGGGATGATGGTAACTCTATGTATTAATATCTGGCCTTGTCTTTGTTGGGTGGGTTTCCCTCCTTGGTTTCTGCTGTCCTCTCCGGGTCTTAGGAGAGCATGTTGGCTGCGGGCTGCCTGGTAGGGAGTTGCTTCTGAGTCCCTTTCAGGTGTGACCGCTGGGAGTTCTGAGTAGAACTTGCTTCTAGCTCCTGGGGCTGACAGGAAGGAATGGGGATAGACAGGACAGAGGGCTGAGAGTGACCACAGGAGAGAGGAAAGCTGGGTCTGCCGTGAGGATCTGATTCCCTGGCTGGCATGGTCAGTGAGTTTCCAGGGAGAGTATGCCTCGGATGCTGGTGGCTGAGACTAAGGGGGTATGGGCAAGGGGAAGACTGGGGAAGGGATTCACTCAATTCCCTAGGAGTGGGGGCTCAGAGTGACTTTGTTCCTGTCGTTCTGAGACTTTCCAGTTTTGTAATCATGAAAAGTAGAACCCAGCCAGGAAAAATACTGGAGATTGAGTACACAGTGTTGAGAGAGAGAGAGAGAGAGAGAGAGAGAGAGAGAGAGAGAGAGAGAGAAAGTATTCCACAAGTAGGAATGTGGCCTAGGAACAGAACACCGCCAACCAATAGGCCAGGAACCCAACAGGGATATGGGAAATGGAGTGGTGGGGCTGGGATTCTATGAGGAGTTATTGCCCCTTTAAATTTTTTTCTGTTTAAAAATGTATTATTAGGCTTGGTATTGTGGCGCATTCCTTAATCCCAGCACTCAGAAGTCAGAGCTAGGCAGATCTCTGTCAGTTCTAAACTAGTCTGGTCTACATAGTGAGTTCCAGTACAGTCAGGGCTATGTAGAGACCCTATCTCAAAACAAACAAACAAACAAACAATCCCCCACACACAATAAAAAATACATTATTATTGTATGAGTGGGTGTGTGTATGATGTGTTTGTGTGGATGCGTGTGCCATGGCATGTATGGAGGTCAGAGGACAACTTGTGGGAGTTGGCTCTCTCCTACCGTGTGCTCCTGGGTCATTAGGGCTTTGCAGCAAATGCTTTCACCTGCTAAGCCAACTAGCTCACCCCTGATTTTTCTTTGTTTTTTTTCTTTATGTATCAACAAAATACATTTCTGGTATTAACTGTCTAAAAAATATTATTAAGTAATATGCATTTACCATAACAGAATAAGTATAGAAAGTAGAATTTAAAAAGCATAATCTCATCTACCAGTTCACTTGCTGCTATGACTTGATCAGTGTGTATTTCTTTTATTTATTATGTATACAATATTCTGTCTGCATGTATGCCTGCAGGCCAGAAGAGGGCACCAGACCTTACTACAGATGGTTCTGAGCCACCATGTGGTTGCTGGGAATTGAACTCAGGACCTTTGGAAGAGCGGGCAATGCTCTTAACCACTGAGCCATCTCTCCAGCTCTAGTGTGTATTATTTTTATGAACTGTAGTAACGTTGAAGAGAAACCAGAACTTCTGCAGGAGTTGTTGTTGACACCCACTGCCACAGGCCTCTGCGGGCCTTTCCACTGAGCCCTGACCCTACAGAAAGCACCATGATTATGAATGTCACCTACTTTTCCTCTTCCACAGAAAGCACATGAAGAGGTTGTGGGCCGGAGACAAACACTTCCTCCCTCAGAAGTTTCATCGTCCCTCCTCAGCAGCCAGTGTGGTGAGTCCGTAGGGAGCTGAGCCACACCTGACAGGAGCCCAGAGAAGTCAAGCCAGGCCTCCATCCTGAGATGCAGCCATGTGAAGAACCTGCTTTGGTTTATGGGTGACCCTCAGATCAGATGGGGTCCTGGGTACAAGGCTTGGAGGGAAGGAAGCTCTCATCCTATTCTGAAACTTCTGTTTTCCTTCTAACTATCAGGTGGCCATTGCAAGGTACTCTGGCTGGCAAATAGCCTACATCCTCTGGGGTAAGTGCCACCCCAGGACCCATGTAGCCCAGCCCTTGTTCCCTGGGCAGAGTCCCAGCTGTGAGGAGAGACAGCAGCCCTAGCGTCTAGCTTTGAGAGTCTGGAGAATGGTGGAGACACACCATATGTCACCTCCCTCTCCCTCATCTCTCTGGCTGCCTTTGCTAAAGGCATAAAAAGCAGAGGAGGAAATGGCCCTCCGTACCAGCGCAAGACTCAAGGGATTTCTAGGGGAGTTAGTATTTGAACTGCATCTGACAGAGCACTGGGCAAGCAGGAAGATGGGGAAATCATGGTAGGCAGAAGAAACAGTGCCAGCAAATGTACCAAGTACCCCTGGTGGAAGAGGGCATAGGCCAGGTCCACCTGCAGGGAGGAGTACGGGAGGGGACCAGGAGAGCCCCTGGTGATCCCCTCTACTTCATCTCCAGGCTACCTCATCATCCACGTGGTACAGAGTCTCTGTGGTGTGATGCTCATGTACAGTCTGGTGCTGCCTATCCTCCACCACCAAGGCCTGGAGATGCTGCGAGGGCTGGCCGTCGGGGTGTAAGTACTGAGTAGATGACCCCTTCTTACCGATCCTGGGGACCCAGCCCTGGGTCCAAGGCCTTGTCCTGATGACTCAGGGATGGGTCATCACAGCACTGCACAGGGAGGGACTCTTATCTTTTCAAAAGGCTTCCTCTCCCATCATTCCATGATACCTTCACAATCATGTGTGTCATGCATAGAATCCCATCTTCCAACATGGAAATAAGTTGTAGGGGGATGAAGTGAGAGGTGGGACATCAGGCAGGAAGGGGCAGGAACCATGGATAAGCTATCTGATATGTAGTGTTGCCCGGTGTAGAATTCCCACCCTTCCCAGAGCCTTACTCAACTCTCTGGAGGCAGCGGAAGGCTGATTGCCAAGGACTTGCCATGCCCCGGTCTCATAACAGCTCTGGGCGTTTGATGCCGCCAGGAAACAAGTACTAGAAGGATAGGAGCTGTGTTCAAGAAGAAGAGCAGGCTGAAACCCAAGCTCCCGCTCGTCACCACCCCATAGTGCTATCCATGTCAGCTGAGCACAGGGCACTCTCGAGGACTTCGCTGGTCTGAGCAGCTTGACCCCGTCTTTGCCTAGAGCCATCTGCGCCACTGCACTGTGTTGCCAGCCTTCTCAAACGTATTCTTTGCCTTCGTTCTCAATATGAAAGGATTGCATGCACTTGGCTATGCTGTTCTGAGGGCTGCCACACCACTGCCACCCTTAGCAAAAAGGGACATAGTGGGGAACCATGGGTTATGACCTGGAGCTAGAGAATCAGCTTGTGACCTTGGGGGAGGGTCATCTCCCCTTTGTGGGTCTTTTTATTTTTACCCATGTGGAACATAGGCATGGGAGTGGGTGGGATCAAAGCTCAGAGCATGTTCTGCTATCTATCTTTCTGTCTGTCTGTCTGTCTCCCTCTGTCTCTCTCTATTTCTTTATCTAACTCTCTCTCTCTCTCTCTCTCTGTCTCTCTCTCTCTCTCTCTCTCTCCCTCTCCTCATTGTACATCAGAGAAGGGTCTGGAACAGTAGAACAGACCACCTCAGGGTGAACCTGCCTTGTGTTTCAGCCTCACCCTCTCCATAGTTCTGGGCCTCATGATCCTGCAGGTGTGGATTGCTGGCAGTTTCTTC
Organism: Ondatra zibethicus; assembly: GCA_004026605.1. Lineage (NCBI taxonomy): Eukaryota > Metazoa > Chordata > Mammalia > Rodentia > Cricetidae > Ondatra > Ondatra zibethicus. The sequence continues at coordinate 156,166 of PVIU01001970.1, read as the reverse complement.
CTGCAGCCCAAGCTGGGCACGGCTGACTCGCAGAAGCCCCTGGCTCTCAACAACAGGTGAGGAGGGAGGGCGTATGTAAGGCTGCCGCTGTTGCTTCCACCTTCTGCCGAATGGTGCACAGATTCTGGAGGGTTTCAAATTCTGTGAGAGGCTATGACACTGTACATAGAGGGAGGCTCTGGGGCCACATGCCCTGGAATCCAGAGTTGCCTTTTCTAGTAGTATGAGAGCCGTGTGACTTTGTATGACCTCACTAAATATGTGAACTTCAGCTTCCCAATTTGTAAGTTATTTTGCGTTCCTTAAATAAGTGTTTTAAGGGTGAAACATGTAAAATATGACAGCACAGTAACGTAATGAAACTCTCATTTATTCATGCATTCATTCATGCAGTCATTCATTCATGGAGGCAACCTTAGCGCTGACAACAAAGAGATACATATCCCTACTCACCGCCTCTGAGAACTTCATAGATTACCAGAGAGGACTGGCACCTGGGTAAGGGACAAGGCTTCCCAAGTGATCTAAAGAAGAGGCAGATGGGAGAGGTAGGGAGGAGGGGAGAGGCAGGAGAAGAGAGGAGCAGGGGAGCCCAGCAGCAGCAGACTTCCTGCCTGTGAAGAGGAGGAACTGGGATGGCTGGCAGCTGCCACACCGTGGATAGAAGTAGTAGGACACAGACCGCATGCGCCGGGAGAATAGTGAGATCCCCAAATGTCCATCATATAAGGTCCTTACACAGTGGGAATGCCAAGGGACACATAGTGACAAGACCAATAAGCCCTCTCTCAGAGTGGTCTGTGACATTTAGGATGCAGTTTGTGGTCAGGTGGTCCTTTGGGACGTTTCCTCTGGAGGACCAGGAACAGCTGGTCCTCTGGCTGGGCTAGGTCCTATGGCAGTGACAAAAGTGGACTCCAACGTTGTCGCAACCCTTGAGGCAGCAGTAGCCCCATGGTATTTCTAGTCCTCTAAGAAGCCTCATGCAAGAATCCGAAGGTCACACAAAGCAAGTAACACTCATCCTGTTCTGTACTCTGTGCTCCCCTCGACCCATCAGGGACCACAAGTCCCTCCAGCACTGTGAGCTGGGCACTCAGCTCCACTTGTGATCCAGCAGGTAAGTTTAGGAAACAGTGCTGCAGAATTTAACGCCTGGTCTGAATGCAGCCAGAGCAGACTGTGTCATTACCTTGCCTGACCCAGGGGCTACCCCTTGCCTGGTTCTGTCTGCAGGAGAGCGTTCCACAACTTCAACTACTTCCTGTTTTTCTACAATGTGCTCCTGGGCCTGGGTGCCTGCCTCTCCAGACTGCTCATCAGCTGCCTCCTGGGCACATGGCTGATTGCCCGGATTGACAGGACCATCATGCAGAGCGGCTATGAGGGCGCAGACATGGGTGAGTGGCAGTCCTACTGGTCACCGCCATCGGGGAATAGTTGGCCTCACACCTTTGCAGAAAAATAGATATGAGTTCACACCCTCACCGGCTTAGAACGTGTCTTCTGGTAGAGGTCATAAGGCCAAGTAATAGAAACGTGCATTCTGGGTTGGGGAGATGGCTCTGTTGTCAAAGGGCTTACTGCACACGTGTGAGGACCTGAGTTTGATCACCAGAACCCATGCAAAAAGCCATGCAAGGTGTGATCTGTTTGTAATCCCAGTACTGGGGCTGTGGAGGCAAAAGGATCCTTAGGGTTGACTGAACAGACAGCCCAGTCTACGGTGAGCCCCAGGTCCCAAGGAAAGACCTCTTCTTTCATGTATACATGTGAACACACACAAGAAATGTGTATTCTGACGGTCAGAGGAAATGCAAGGTTCTTTAACCCCGCCCATCCCACAGGCCATTGAGATGTGGGGCAGAGGAGTCAAACTTTCCAAATAGATTGGAGATGAGAACACATCTCAGAATTATTAGTATTGTCACTTGAAAATCAAAGCCATTCTTGAGGAAGTAAAATTAGAGCTTCCAGCCCTGGTCACTCATTCCCTCAGCTGTTTAAGATCTGCACGGACACCTGTCTTCCCTTGGCTGCTCTCAGCCCCTTCAGGCTTCGAGTTCTCCGTCGAAGGCACAGAGTAGAATACTCTCTCCGAGAATCCGTCCAGATTTTTTACATGGGCTCTGGAGATTCTCTGTAAGAAGTCAGACCACTAAGGCAAAAGGAAATGACTAGCAGTGAACCAGGACAGGAGGGGCGGAGGCAGGCAGAGCTACCTCTGTGAGTTCAAGATCAGCCTGTTCTATATAGTGACTTCTAGGCCAGGGACACATAGGGAAACTGTTTCAATAATAATAATAATAATAATAATAATAATAATAATAAATAGTAATTATATCATAAAAAGTACAAACTGGGCTCTGATGGTAGTGTGGCCTGGCCTGACCTCCTTTCATCTGGGTTTCAGGCTTCAATGCATGGGTTGGCATGCTCTTTGTGGACCACTATCACACCAACCCTGTGCTGGTCAGCTTTTGCCACATCCTGGTCACAACCCACAGGAACCAGAAGCTGCAGAAGACGATGAAATACTGCTACCTGAACCAATCAGCAGGTAGCATCTCCTGTCTGAACCTGCACTGAGTTCAGAGAGGAAAATGGATACCCATTGGGCTCCCTGGGGGCCCGATCCCCTTATTGCTCCCCCTCTTCTGCATCCCTTTAAGCCAGGCTCCCGTCAGTCAAGCTGCACGGCCTTGTCCTGCAGTCTAGCTCACCTGCCTACTCCAGAACTGAGACCCAGGTCTGCTTGCGCAGTTATCTGTATCCCATTGTCTTGGCATGCCAACATACATCTCAGGCAATTGGCAGATGCCATTTTATTTTTATTTATTTATTTATTTTTAAAGATTTTAATTATTTATTATGTATACAACAGTCTGCCTCCAAGTATGCTTGCAGGCCAGAAGAGGGCGCCAGATCTCTGGTTGCTGGTATGGTTGCTGGGTATTGAACTCAGGTCCTCTGGAAGAACAGTCAGTGCTCTTAACCGCTGAGCCATCTCTCCAGCCCCAGATGCCATTTTAAAAACAGAGCTCAGGTTTGATTACTTTGCCCTATTGCTTACAGAAAGTGCTCTGAGTTCCTCCTGCCCATTAAGGGCTCAGATATCCTCACTAACATCCCTGGCAGGTCTGTGGAATAACTCACATCCTCTCCCTCCCATTTCCCGGGAGTCCTGATCCAATGCCTCCTGTCACTCTTTTGCACTGTAGGTAACTGCAGAGTCAATACTCCACCCCCACCCCTCTCGCTCTGATTCTGTCCTAGGTCCCCGATTCTCAGCCAGGGCCCGAACGAGGTGGCTCCTGCTACAGACACTGATCAACAACCCCAGGCTCGTCGTGCTTAGAAAATCAAAATCAGGACATGGTTCCCGAGAGTTCGCACAGATTCTGCCAACCTGCTCGGATTGCTGATTGGGCTACCGACTTCTGCTCCAAGGCCAGGCCATCTGATTGGTGAACAGGAGGCCCAAGGCATTTGATGATGATGTCCGTGTAGCACGTGGGGTGCAGGTGCTGGAAGATGGGGAGGCTCATTCAAAAGGCACAAGTGTCAGGTTGTGAGGCGTGGGCATTGTCCTTACCCAAATCTTCATGCTCAAAAATGGCCCAGGACAGATACATTCTGACTGCTGATAGTCCCTCAGGAACTCGAGCAAGTGCTGTGAGAACCCAGAGTCTAGAGTGCTTGAACCTGGTTGCTGTGCACACTTGGTCCAGTTGGTGTACGTGCCAGGGTTGTCTCTTTTAGCTGAGTCTCTACAACAGCTCTTTGGCAGTTTGATTCTAGAAGCTGAGAAAATGGAGTGGAGAAAACACACACACATCACTTTACACACACACACATCACTTTTTACATACACACACATGCACACACACTTCACTTTTTATGTCTCTGGCTGAGTGACTTTGTCTTTCTCTATTCACAAATACCTATATCTACAAAAGGGGGCAGCAACCCAATCCGGGTATTATCTTGAGAATAAAATTATTCAGAGCACACAGACAGCTTTAAGCTTGTGTCTGACACTCTAAACTCTCAAAGGCAAAGATCAAAATTTGGTTGTCTCTATGGCTTGAGTGTAGGCAGTGTCTCTCAAAGGCCCAGGTACTTTTAAGGCCTTGGTCCCTGGGACAGCACCATGCAGAGAAGTGGGACCTTTTGGGAGTGGTGCATAGTAGGAGTCCTTAAGCCACCAGAGGCATGACCTTGAAGGATATCATAGGACCCTGGTCTCTATGTTTCTTAGATAATAGAAAGAGTATTTTTGTTCACTAGGTATTCCTGCCATGATATTCTCCTTAGAAGCCAAAATCAATGGGCCACTCCATCATAGACTGCAGCCTCCAAAACCATGAGTCCAAAGAAACCTTATCATACATTCAATATCTCAGGCATTTTGTTGCAGTAACATGGAGCTAACACAGAACTCATGTCACAGAAAGATCTGTGTGTGTGTGTGTGTGTGTGTGTGTGTGTGTGTGTGTGTGTGTGTGCGTGCGCAAGCCTGTGAACACATATTGTTACACATCAGAAAAATGCAAATTAAAACCATGGTGCTACACCACCACATAATGGCTAGGATAAAGTCTGATGACGCTACTAAGTATGGGTGGAGATACAGACCACTGCGCGCGCGCGCGTGTGTGTGTGTGTGTGTGTGTGTGTGTGTGTGTGTGTGAGAGAGAGAGAGAGAGAGAGAGAGAGAGAGAGAGAGAGAGAACTTTCGGAACCTTTGGTAGTTTTCCTAAGATGCACACACTATACTCTATGACCCAGAAATTTTAATATTAACTACACGACAAGTAGAGATGGCTGTATATGCTCACCATACAGAAGAATGGTTAGAGCAGAGATTTGGATATACTCCCAAATTGTGGAGGATGGAGGCAGCCCTGAGTGAGTGAAGTCCTGTCAGAGTTGGTGTTGAAACAGGACCCCACCCCACAGCCTCAGGCTCAGAGGGTTTGAGAAACCTTTCTTGGAGGACTGAGTTTAAGTGCTGACAGTGTGGGTAGGAAATGTCCACCACAGCATTCTCCCTCCAGATATTTGCAGCCTGAAGTCTGCTTGCTCTCCTACAGAGACTGCTCCTACGGGGATCAGCTAAACCTGTCTCCTTGATCCAGATGTATACCACAAACTCTGCTTCCTTGTCTGTCTGCATGCAGCCGTCCAGCCTCTCTGCTCAACTCTTTGTAACAAACAAGCCGAGCTTCTGGGTGTTGCAGTTTCTCCATCTGAGAGCCCAGACAACCACACGACTCTCTGTCCATGTGTTGGGCTGTCTATCATTTTTTAAAATTCCCTTTTATCCGCAGTCAGGTTGAGTCCCTGGAGCCAAGCAAGAACGCAGCTCCAAAGTGAAACTGAAAACACCCAATGGTGCATTGAAAATAAATAAAATGGGCTATATTTCTAATAATAGACTACTATCAGAAATGAACTATAAGCACATTCTTTTCATGGTAAGAAAGGTTCTTTTAAATATATTTTTCATTTATTCTTTGACAGTTTCATGTATGTATACCTGTGTCTTGATTGTACCCACCCCCTTTCCTTTTCTCCCAGACACTTCCCGATACACCTCTCCCTCCTGCCTTCATGTCTGTTCTTGTTGGCATTCTGTTGCTGTGAGAGAACATTCTGATCACAGTAACTTAGGAACAAAGGGTTTATTTCTGTTCACGTTTCCAGGTCAAAGTAGATCACTGTGGGAATTAGGGTAGGAACTCGAGCAGGACAGGAACCCGCAGGCAGAAACTGAAGCAGAGTCCATGGAGGAACACAGATCGCTGGCTTGCCCCTTCTGCCTCATGCTCACCCTGCTTTTGTATACTGCCCATAACCTTAAGCAGCAGGTGCACTGCCCACAGTGGGCTGGGATCATCAACCAGCAACTCTATGTCAGAGACATAGCCACAGGTCAATCTGATTTGGGCAACCCCTTAATGGTGGATTCCTCTTCCCAGAAGACTAAGTTGTGTTAAGTTGGCAATAAATACTATCAGCACAATGTCTTTTTAGTTTTTAGAAAATATAACTCCATGAGTCCAGTTTGTGCTACTTCCATAGGATGGATGTGGCCATTCTCTGGAAGAGGGGCAATTTAGCAGAATCTACCAGAAGACTCTTTTTTGGGGGAGGGGGTTTCGAGACAGGGTTTCTCTGTGGCTTTGGAGTCTATCCTGGAACTAGCTCTGTAGACCAGGCTGGTCTTGAACTCACAGAGATCTGCCTGCCTCTGCCTCCCAAGTGCTGGGATTAAAGGCATGCGCCACCACCGCCCGGCCAGAAGACTCTTACAAGCAATGAATATGTAGCACAAATTCTAGTTGGTTTTAATAATAAAAACCCAAGTCAGATATAGGGGTTAATGCTGAAGATCAGAGAAGCAGAGCAGTCAGCTATTAGAGAGTTCCTTTACCTCTACCAATGCTCAGACTGAAGGGGCGATCCTGTCCTCAGACTGCATCTCCAGACCCATCTGTTTCCACCAAACCTCAGACTGCATCTGGGCTCCTGTCTCCTCCAGCCTTAGTTTCCTCTCTCCACCCAACCCTGTCACTCCTGTCTCCACTCCCTAGTGCTGGGGTTAAAGGCATGCACCACCACTCCCTGGCCTCTAGGGGGCACTCTGATCTTCAGGCAAGATTTATCTGTTAAAACACAAACAAAAGATCACTACCTGAATACTTTCAGCAAAGTGGCAGGATACAAAATTAATACTGAAGTCAGTAGCTCTGCTATGTAACAATGACAAACATACTAAGACAGAAGACAGGCAGGATTCCATTCAAAGAAACAAAGAAAAAAGAAGAAGAAAAGGAAAAAGTACCTTGGAATATGAAAGGAGCTAAAAAAAAAAAACTGGAAAGAATGCTATAACACAAACATTAAAACATCAAAGAAAGGAATTGAGGAAGACACTTATAAAATATGAAGGGATATTGGATTTTGCTAAAAGCATTTTCTACAATTGAGACGAACCTGTGATTTCCACCTTTAAATCCATTTATGCAATTTATAACATTTATCAATTTACTTAGATTGAGCTGTCCTGGTATCTCTGGAGTACAGCCAACTTGATTTTGGTGATCTTTTTGATGTATTCTTGAATCCTGTTTACAAGTATTTTCTTGAGAACTTTTGGACCTATGTTCATTGGGGAGATTGGTCAGCCATTTTCCTTTTTTGTTGTTGTTTCTTTACCTGGTTTTGGAATTGAGATAATACTAGCTTCATAAAAATGTTAACAAAGTTCTTTAGTTTTCTTTTTGATGGGATCATTTGATGAAAAGATTGATACTGGTTCTTCTACAAAGGTAAAATTCACCAGTGGTTCCATCTGTACCGGGATTGTCTTTAGTTGGGAGGTTTTTAATGACTGCTTCAGTCTCACTGCATATACATCATGTGTCACCGTGGCCAGCTCCTAGGAAGCCATAACTGCCCAGAACTAGAGCAGAAAACGCCCGGGCGGGGGTAGTCTTCTGTTGTCTGCAACTCAAGCCAGCAGCCGTTCATGAGAAACTGGGACTGAAAAACAAAACAAAACAAACAAACAAACAAAAAAACAACGAATGAACCAGAGTCTGAATAAAATGTCGTGTTTTAAAAAACAAGCTTTTCGCTGGATAGTGGTGGCATAAGCCTTTAATCCCAGCATTCGGGAGGCAGAGGCAGGTGGATCTCTGTGAGTTTGAGGCCAACCTGATCTACAGAGTGAGTTCCAGGACAGCCAGGGCTGTTACACAAATCCTGTCTCAAAAATTCAAAACTAATAAACAAACTAATAAAAATCATGTTTTGCATCCCTTCCCTGGGTCACCTACACACTTTCTTTTCAGCTAACATGAATCCAATCTTTATTTTATTTCACCTGTATCAAAGAAAGAGAATTAAATTAGGGTTTTGTATTCACTGTTTCCTCATTCACCCGCGTCGAAGAATGAGAATAGCGTGCTCTAGTCAACACTTCGCATTTCTGATGCTGCAGCCAGCTGTGGAAGATCACTCACTCTGGAAAGTCACCTTGGGGAAAGACTTGTTAGCTGGTCTGTTCCTGGACACCTGCCACCGTGGGCTTCTCTAGAAAGGAGCGGAGCAGCCCACAGAACAGGAGAAACTCATTCCGGCCAGGCAGGTCTCGAGCCTTGAATTCTGAGCCCGCCAACCTCTTTTGCACTGGGAAAAGATTTGATCTCTTTCAGATTCTTATAGTCAAGGACCACTTTGTGGTACCTCCCCCGCACAGGTTGTTCTGACCAAAACAACGAATATTCCTTGACCACAACAGTCAAGATCTGCGCGGACTCTCTGATCTCCCACTAGCTTTGGGAACAAATAAGGGCGCTCCAAGAACCCAACGTTGGAAGTCGTAATTGAGTACTCCACTTGGGTCGCTGAGGTTGCCGAGTAACCCAGCTCCGGAAAAGGGGAGTGTGGGCAGGGCCAGCTCCGCCCCTCGCGTCGCCTAGGAGACCGCTGGCGTCTTGCTGCTGTTGCTGCTGGTGGTCTAGGCTAATCTGAGCTTCAGGTACAGGAGCCGCCAACCTTAGGTCAGGGCCTCTCCAGATCGCTGGGCTTGGAGGACAACGGGTTGAGTGAGCAACTAGGAAGGAGGGCAGGTCGCATACAGAAGCAAATCCTTCCCCTCCCGCCACTCCCCGTTTCTCCCAGAGGATGTGGCTGGGGTTCCTGTCCCATCTGACATCTTAGGCGGATTGACTGTTCCCATAAGAGCTCCAGTGACACGCAGACAATAATCCTGTTCTTTCCAGAAAGTGCCTGTGGGACTTACGACCTTCTGAAGAAGTTGTTTCCTCTTGTCTGTCTCTTTCTCTCCCCTTCCTCCCTCCCACCTTTCTTATTTTCTTTGAAATTTAAGTTCCCCAGGATGTCCTGTGGGATCTAGTGCTGTCTTAGGGCCTGCAGTTCCCGCAAGCACCTCGGAGTGGACAGACACTAAGATCTAGTCCCAGGCTCGTTTCCAGGACGAAGGGGAATCCGGCCAGCAGCCAAGATGTCGCCAGTGGGGAAAATGTCCCAGGTAGAAAATGGAAAAGTCTACCAGCAGATCTTCCAGGCCGAGGTAGGCTTCCTGCTGCCCACTGCTCCCCTTCCCTCTGCTCCCTTCTAACTTTCCTGTTCCCTTCTAATTCTCTTTGTTCTGTGAGATTTGCCGTCTAAGATTCAATTTTTATTTATTTTTTACCGACAGTAGATTTTTTATATATATATACAATGTATTTTGATCACGATTTCCGCTCCCTCATCTACTCCCAAGTCTGTAGCTTTTTGTTTTTTACTCTTATGGCTCTTTGGGTGCCCCAACACCCATCTCCCAAATAAAATCACACGGAGCCTTATTCTTTCTTATAAATGCTGTTGGAGCCCACTTCTATAGGAATCAGCTGGGGATATCCTGGGAGGGGGCACTGAGACTGAGGAAATGTTAGATTAAGAGAAATGAAGACAGAAACATAGGATAGGCCGGGAAGACTGAAGGTAAATACCAAACAGCCTCGAGTTTATTTCTCAGCCAGCACATGTACTACAGGCAAAAGGCAGAACAAAGGGCAATACAGTCAGCGCACCATCTCCCTGCACTGTCCTCGGGAGGAAGCTCAAGCAGGTGCACTATCTCATTCAGCTAAGCAGCTTCTAATCTCTAACAGGGAGTGCTTCCAGCTGGCATACACCCGCCCAAATCTTAATAGAAAAATATGCTCTTTCATCTGGGCAAACATGTTCTTTGTATGGGCTAACACCGATGTTACTCACAGCCCTCAAGTTTCCTGGAAAAAGCAGAGCAGGGAAGCTTGAACTCAAATGGCTTCTTTAAGTCAGAAATGACTCCAGATGGAAACTGAGTCACACGTGGGCTCCCACACAATGCCTGGCCTTAGCTTGGCTTGTTTCTTGCCAGTTTTTCCTAAATTATCCTGCCTATCTCTTGCCTCTGGGTTTTTACCTTTCTCTGTTTCTATATACCTTTCTTTACTTCCTACTCCGTGGCTTGCTGCGCAGCTGGGTGGCTGCCCCTGGAGTCCTCTTTATTCTACTCCTCGATCACCTCCTTTCAGATTTCTTCCTCTATTTATTCTCTCTACCTGCCTCGCCTTTCTCCTGCCTTGCTAGTTGCCACTTAGCTCTTTATTAGACGAATCAGGTGTTTTAGACAGGCAGAGTAACACAACTTCACAGAGTTAAACAAATGCAACACATCTTTGCACTATTAAACAAATGTTTCATGGCATAAACAAATGTAACACATCTTAAAATAATATTCCACAACACAGATCTTCCCCATAAGGTCCAAATTTTAAAAAGGAGAGCTTTGACATTACTTTGATTTTTAAAAATAAATGCTATTGGGTATTACATTGTACAAATAGGACATCAGGAGATTTATTCTTAAGATTAAGAACTTAATTTCAATAAAAATTTTAATAAAAATTATCCAGAATCAATCTGAATTAATCATTCTGTGCCTAGATCTTTTGTTGAGCATAAAAGAAATTCATATTTTTCTGTTTAAAAAGTGGGTCTTGCTGGGCACGGTGGCACATGGCTTTAGTCCCAGCACTTGGGAGACAGAGGCAGGGGTGTATCTGTGAGTTCAAGGCCAGCCTGGTGTACATAGCAAGTTTTAGGACACCAAGGCTACGTAATAGAAATATCCTGTCTCAAAACAACAACAACAACAAACAACTGGGGTATCCACACACCTCCTTGAGTGCCTAGGGGTCCCCTCCATTGAGGACTTGACTTGCAGTGTTAAAGGCTTCATTGGCCATGCCTATTGTAAAGATTGCTGTGTCTTCTTGAATGTTCCTTGCAGACCAACGAGACCTTAAAAGAAATGCACAAGCCTCAGACCTAGTGTACTGCTTATTTAAGTAGGACTTTCATTCCTAATTTGAGTCACAAATCATGCCGTCTGTATAACCTTTAGAAATGGTGAAAGCATCGAGAAAGCAGAAGACTTAAATTACTAACATGATTTTGCTCTCTATAAGTGAGTTATTATTCTTAACTTTTAGCATGCTGTTTTTCCATGTTTCCTGTAATTTGGGTTGTAGTTTTTTTTTTTCCTTTGCAAGGTGAGTTTGTATAATGTATTGAAAGGGACAGTAGATCTGGCAGTGTCCAGAGTGCCCCCTGCCTATAATATTTAATTTATGCTTTAAGAAAAGATTTGAATTTGAGTGTTTTGACTCAGTACATGTGCATGCCTGGTGCTGGTGGAGGCCAGAGGGGGGCGCTGGAGTTACGGGTGGCTGTCAGCCGTCAAGAGGGTGCTGAAAATGGAACTCTGGTCCTCTGTAAGAACAGCGAATGCTGTTGCAGAGCAGAGCCATCTCTCCAGCACCATGATTTATGCTTTAATTGATATGTGTTCAATTACACATTGTCCCATAACGATTCCCTTGTCATAAGAAATTTGTTGTAATTTCTGTTTTTAATAAGGCCCTAATATTTCATCAAAGAAATTTTATTCAGCCAATCTCCTATAACTGGAAAGTTCTGTTTTGTTTGTTTCTTTTTTTTCCAGTTTCTTATGATTACAAAAATGGTTGTGTAGACTAAATCTGGATCTTCATTTAAAGTTCTTTGCATACCTTTTCCTTTCATGCCTATAAAAGAGAAGGAGATCTTCTGTGGTGGGTGGGTGTGGAGTTGAAGGCCTTTGTGCAAAGCATCTTCTGTGTGGCAGCCTTCTACATGTGTTTCTCAGATGGGCGTGTAATCGTGAAGGGCTTGGGCATCTGAGATTCTCACAAGCCTCTAGCTCCCATCTTTCACACACTCAGGTACAGCTGGTTCAAGCTCTGGCAGCCACCAGGAAGCGGGCTGCAGAGCATTCTGGGACTCCAAAGAACGTCAAGACACCCATGATGAAGAAGATGGCATTCCCTGAAGGGGAAACAATGACCCCTCGGCAGAGGAAGTGGGTGCGCAGCCTCCCCAATGACTGGGTCACAGAAAACCCAGTTCTCTATAGGTAAGTTTTGCTCTCAAGCACATTGCAGGTCCTCAGTCTTCAAAGACTCAAGATGTGTGGCAGATAGGAACGGAGTCTAGGGTACCTCCTCCGAAACAGGGAGGTAGCTACATCTGCATGAAAAGATGCTTTTCTCTTCCCTCAGTAGTTCTGATGGGGTGCCTAGGGCCAGTGTCTGGGTACAGAGATCAAACTCTGTGAGGAATGTGATTCCTCAACAATAGCAAACAGCCATGTTTCCTCATGAGTGGGAAGAGGGCAGGGTCCGGAAGCTCCCTAGGGAGGAGCAGCTGCCATTGAGAAGCAGAGACAGGAGGCTGAGGGGGTACAGTGAGGATATAAAGCTCTGAGAAGGAGGGTCTTGACTCACTGCAGAAGGCTGAGGCCATGGTCTAGAGAGAGGGCAGGAGCAGAGGCTGGGAGAGGCCCTGCAAGCTAGTCAGAGCTTTGGACTTTGAGTCGATTTGCATTTCTGAGGTCCCCTTGGCAGTCTGTGCAGAAAGGAGGAGAGACCTACAGGTGTAAAGCACAACATCTACGCTACACTCTACTGTACTACACCTGTAGTGCCCGTGTCACTACACATCAGTTCGTGAGCCTCAGAACGGGGCCTGGAGATTTAAAAACACATGCACAGAGACAGAGAGACACGGACACGGAACATCCTCGAGACAAGAATGCCTCTTTTCTATATAATTCTATATAATCATGGGTGATCTCTCAGCGTTCCCTTAGTTCCCTTAGTTCTCGCCGGGGCCTCCACCTGTAAAAACCAATGGTCCTGTAGTGCCTACACCACAGGACGGGTTGCACGAGCCAGGAACTGGCCTGGAGACTTAAAATCACACACACACACACACACACACACACACACACACACACACACACACACACACACAGAGAGAGACATGAGGACACAGGTCATCCTTGATACAAGAATGCCAAATTTTATTGTGTTCAGGGGCAGCTTATATAGGAATCCTTAACTGAAAGCCATACCCCAGCTCTTGGGATCTTCCAGCTGCAAGCCTCACCAGAACCCACTCCCCTGCCATTATGTTCTCATGCTCAGAACAGCAGGCACAGGTAAACAAGTTGTTTTGCTTAGTTCACTCCAGCAGGCAAAGGGTCTGAGGCAAGAAAGTCAAGGGGCCAGGGATCTCTAGCTCCCAACATACAGGAAGTGGTTGAAAGTAGAATTCTGCACTGATTGTGTCTGGCCCTTTGTATGTTGTAAGATTTTTAATTACTGCTTCTATTTCACTAAAATTTTAATTGTTTATTTCACCTAGATTTAATTTTGGTAGGTTGTTTGCATCAAGAAACTCATCCATTTCTTTTCGATTTCCCAGTTTGGTGGTATACAGTTTTAAAAGTATGTCCTTATGAGTCTCTGATTTCCTTGATGTCTTTTGCAATGCCCCCCTTTCATCTCTAATTTTATTAATCTGAATCTTCTCTCTCTGTCTTTTGGTTAATTTTAGTTAATTAAATCTTGTTGAGTTTCTCAAAGAATCAATGCTTCATTTCATCGATTCCTTCAGAGAAGAACTAATAATCCTCAGATTATTCGGCAAAACAGAAATGAAGGAACATTTCCTAATACTTTTTACTAAGCCACTATTGAAATTACCTGGCACGAGTGAGAAGGAAACATGGAACACGCAACAAACCCACTCAGGAGTTTACTAGAGGGGGCGTTCACAGGCCTGGGAAGTCAGTGTGCAGAGAGAGAGAGAGAGGAAGATGGCATGTCCAGCTTTTAAAGCTGCCTAGCACATGTGCAGAGGGGGTTGATGTGGCTGTGTCATATGCAGACGACGGGGCTCATGCATGCATGCAAGGGCTTAGCTGAGTCATAAGTGGATGATGTAATCCACAGCACATGGGTCATGCGGGGGCCCTTTAGCATCCCTGGGGGCCATTAGGCACTTCTGCTTGGGGGCTTGTCTGCACATGCATGACCCCTGGAACCCAGAAGTATCAGCCTTATGTGGCTGAAGTCATTACAACTATTACCTTAACACCCAAACTACACAAAGAGCCATCAAAAAAAGAAAATTTCAGAGCAAGATCCCTTATGAACACCAATGCAAAAATTCTCAATAAAATTCTTGCAAACCAAATCCAAGAACACACCAAAAGGATTTCTTTTAAGTGTTAGAGGGCTAACGAAGATGCCATACCTACATCCTTGCAATCTAGGTGGTGGCTGGTATGAGGGACAGGAGAGGAGGGTCTTTAGTTGGAAGAACCCATTGGACCTAGTAACAGATTGGGTGACTAGTGAAGGCTCTATGAGTCTCAGGTCTGTCACTGGGGTAGACAGTAGAGCAATGTTTCTCAACCTGTGGGTCACAACCCCTTTGGGAGGTCACATATCAGCTATTTACATTACAATTCATAACAGCAAAGTTACCGTTATGAAGTAGCAACAATAATAATTTTATGGTTGGGGGTCACCACAACATGAGGAACTGTATTAAAGGGGTACAGTGTTAGGAAGGCTGAGAACCACTGCAGTATAGGTTCCATTCCTCAAGAGGGGGGACCAGATCAGACAGGACAGGAAGATCAGCCATTCCTGGTGATTGCTCACGTTCAGAAGTTAAGCTGGACACTCCTCAGCATGTCATCTCTGTCTGCTGAGCTTAAACTCAGTCCTCCACCGGGGGAGAGGAGAGAACAGGGTCTCCCCAGCTGCTTGGGAGAAGGTGACAGGAAGCAGGCTTCCACTAAGCACCTCAGGCACACCAGCCTGAGACTTAGGACTGGGAGTCAGGCTTCTCTGCCTGCCTTTCACTCAAATGAGGCAGGGAGGGGACCCAGTGCTGATACAGGTCTCTGCCCTGCTCTGGCCTTTGATTTCCCAGGATGACCTCTGGCCCTCAACCCCTTTCTACCTTGCTGGGAATAGGCATTGCCCACCAGATCCACACTTGAGGCTGACCTTCTCTGGATGTCCTCTGCATGATGCCCTAAAGAAGACCAATCAGCTTGTCTGAGCACCTCCTTACTCTCCTGGAAGGCTAGGTGACACCCCAACTGTGACTCTGGCCTGTTCTCATCAAGGCTTCCACCATCTTCCCGAGTCCCCTAAGGATTCCCTCTTACCTTGGGCTTGGCCTGAAATTGCCTATCACTTTAAATGTACACACAGCCCCAGCCAGGAGGTTTGGTTCCTGCAGGACAGAAGTCTATGAATGCTATTTCTCATGCGAGGGAATGGTCTGCTGCTTTACAGACAGACAGACAGACAAGCCCAGCTGTGTCTTAGACACAGAACAAGAGCACAGTTCCTGCAGCCTGGTCAGGAACTGAGATGTGTTTGTAACCTGCTTGAATGACTGGGGTCACTAATTCCACATCTGGAGTTTCCCTGCGGCCCCTTATCTGCTGTCCACTCTCCTCCCTTCCTCTATCCACACTCTCTCACCTGCCTTCCCCACCAGCTGGCCTTAGTGGCTGTGTCACTGCTGCCCTATCAGTCCCCGTTCTTCTTTTGGTCTAAAAACTTTACCCACTTTACCAGGCCAGAATGGCTGGACACCACCACCTGGCCCCTAGGAACTAACTGCTGTCCTCTATCTGGATGCTTCAACTCCCAGGAGATTCCCAGCAACTTTCTTCACCTGCCATAATCCTTTGCGCACGCATGCGCGCGCGTGCGCGCGCGCACACACACACACACACACACACACACACACACACACACACACACACACACTCCTTTATTTATCACATAAGGGAGGCCATAAGTGGGCCCACCTGCTCTCCTGGGATTTCTACAGGCTGGGAAACAAACAAGGTATAGCCTAGGCCCCTTGTACCAGCCCCTACCCCGCCCCTGGGAGCCCTCAGCCATCAACTCCAGGGCCTCTTGCTCTATTGAAAGAGGAACCTGCCTCAGCCCCTGCCCCCTCCTGCCTTTAGCCTGTGCCTGCCTGGAAGACCCTCTACTTCGTCAGCAGCCCACATCCCTTGTCAACCCAGCTGATTTTGCCGAGGTCTCCTGGGTACTTCTGTCAACTCTAGCTGTGTCTCTGACTGTCCCTGCCCTTTCTCTGTCTCTCTCTGTGAGTCAGAGTTCTCATGCCTGCTCAGGCTGTTGGGCAGTTCCTCCAGGGTTGGCAAAGGCCAGCTAGGACAGGAGGATGATAACAGAGCTACAGTGCCCATTTTCCTCAAGGCCCTTGAGCAAGCGCTTGAGAATTCCATGCAAAATAGTAAACGGACAGTGAACATATGCCCATTCCCCTCAGGATGGGGGAGACCAGCGCACAGTGTGGATGGGTTGGGCAGGGGGAGTTTGATCTCCACTATATAAACCAACTCCTCAAATCCTGGGGGCAAGGGGTTGAGAAACCAGAGTTGACAGCAGACTTCATTATCCTGTGGGCTCATCTGGAGCTGTGTTGGGCCAGTGACATTTGCAATAACGAGGTCTGAAGTACCCTGCTTGCGCTGCGGTCCTTACCTGTAGTCTTCTCCCAGCTGTGGGACTGCATGTGGACTCATTAGAGGACAGCTGGAAAATCCTGCACGCCTGGGACCTTGGGGTGTCTCTGGTGCTTGCCTCATAGCTGGTGCGTTTGTAGACTTTATTCCAGACTCGATGTCACGGTCTTCCCTGCTGGTCCTATCCTCCCCCCCACCCTCCCCGCTGAGTTTGTTTACTAAGAGATCTCTGCTCATCCCACCTAGAGCCAACCCTATGGGGGCCTTGGTGTCACAGAGTGGCTCTGAGAGTCCAGCTCTGCTTCAGACAATGGCTCTACATGCCCTTCCAGAAAATGGGCTTGCTCCAGCTGCCTCATTAAATGGTGTCTTGGTTACAGTTCCAGAGGGTTAGAGTCCACAACCATCATGGCAGAGAGCATGGCTGCAGGCAGGCATGGTGTTGGGCAGTAGATGAGAGATTACATCTGAGCCACAAGCATGAGAAAGAGAGAGAGGAGAGAGAGAGAAAGGAGAGTGGGGGAGTGCTTACTGGAAATGGCATGGGCTTTTGAAACCTCCACATTTATCCCCAGTGACACACTTCCTCCAGTAAGGGCATATCTCCTAGTCCTTCCCAAACAATTCCACCAAACATTCAAATACATGAGCCTCTGGGGGCCATTCTCATTCAAACGAGCACAGCTGGTCTGCTGGAGGACCAAACAAGGGTGCATGCTGAGTTAATTCTTTAGTGGGCTGTTCACCTTTGTGATCCTTAGTTTCCAATGGTTCCAGCTCCTGACCCATACTGGCCAGGTAAGGGATTTACAGCTTGTGTCTGAAGCAGGCACCTAACTCTCCATTCAGGGACCCTCAGTGACTGTGCTTGGTTGGAGTCAGCAGCACTGGTTGGGAGCCTGGACATTTCCTCCAGGGCTCTCTGGAATAGGAGGAGGCCTGGGCAGTTGCCAATGCCTGTGCCATCCTGGGTGTGGGTGGGGTCAGGGCTAACTCTTCCCCACTTGTTTCCTCAGGGAAAAGGAACAAGCCAGGAGGGAAAAGATGCGAGAGACGGAGGACATGATTGCTGCCCGAGAGGTGCAGGGCCTCATGGACAACATTGGTGAGCCTCCCGCCCTTCAGCCCCAGGCCTGTTCCAGGCAGGGAGGTTTCCGGATGGCAGGATCTGCTGTTCCACTTCAGGGGCCCCTGCTGCCCTGGGGTCCTCTGTTCAGTTTCCCAGAGGATGTCTTTTGGGCACTCCCCCCAGGAGCGACAGCCAGTGGCTGGTTCATGGTAGGCGATTCCTAGGAAGGACAGAGCTCACTGCTGGGTGTGATGCGGCTTCTCAAGCCATGTTTTCACTTCTCACTACATGCGTCATTCGACTATCCACATGTGGGTGTCCTGTGTCTTCATGATTTGAAAAACAGAAGGTATAACTGCCTGTTGGCAGTAATGCCCTTCTGCTGAGAGCCCCAGCCCCACTACCCCAGGGGGCAGCCAGCTTCCAGCTTCCTGGATCAACAGAGCAGGTGTCAGGGCTCACATCCCGCTCAGCCGCCTGTGACTTAGTTCTTTAGCCAGCAGGCCGGGGATGCACATTACAGAAGGCAAGTAGCAGCACGGCCTCAGTTTCCCGGGTTGGGCCTTAGGTGCAACAGTTAGGATGATGCTACCATATGGTAAGCAAACGCTAGTGTTGGCAAACATTGCTGCAAACGGTCCCTCTCTGGCTAGCAATGGCTCATCTTACTGTATTTCCTTCTTGCTTGCTTGTTTTTTGTTTGTTTGTTTGTTTGTTTTTGTTTTGTTTGAGACTGGGTCTCCTTATTATGTAGTTCTGGCTGTACTGGAACTCCCTATGCTGATCAGGCTGGCCTGGACCTCACAGAGATCCACCTGCCTCTGCCTCCCGAGTGCTGGGATTAAAGGTGCATGTCACTACTCCTGGCTTTCTCTTGCCTTATGTCAACCTCACAGTGGCACACAAGTATACCCATAAGCTGTTCTCTTTTTCACTTTCAATACAGATTTCAGCTCAAATAATTAACATTCTGTCACAAAACAGGCTTGTATTAGATGATCTTTGCTCCATTATAGACTAATGGAAGCATTCTGCATGGTGGACTGAACTAAACTTTGATGCTCACTAGATTAGTATAATTAAATGTATTTTCAGCTTATAGTATTTTCTCTTCATAATGATTTTACCAGGTTGGAACTCCCTTGAATCAAAAAAGCCTGTGTATTTGTATCTATAAAACTTTTTGTTGTTGTTTTGTTTGTTTTTGACACAGTTCCACTAAGTAGGCTAGGCTGACCCAAAGTTTCAGATCTTCTTGCCTTTTTTAGTGGTGGGATTGCAGGCATGCGCCATCCACACTTGGCTGAAACTGTTTTAAAGAAAACCACAATCACTCTCATTCTGTAGACACCAATTGGGAATTTTGCGCCAGTAGCTGTCTGTTTACTTATTTGTGGTACAAGGGGTTGAACCCAGGGCCCTCAAGCCTGTAGGCAGGTGCTCAACTGCTACACTATCTCCCCACCCTCACCCTCACCCTTGCCTGTGAGTCTGAACCTTGTTCCCTGTAGCGTCTTTTCCTTAAGTCTCTGCCATGCTGGCCTGGCTTTGGGGTCTGTCTTCCGACCCCAGGCCTGCATGCTGTGGCTCTCTGCCACGCTGGCCTCCCTGGGAGCCCTGTTCTCTGCCGGCAGGCTCATCAGCTCTGTTGTGGCCCCGCAGTTTCTGAGAAGAGGCACTCCATCATCCTCCAAGGGCAAGAAGAATTCAAGAAGAGGAAGTACCTGAGTGCACTGGCGAGCTTTCGGGAAGAGATTGAGCAGATTGGGGTGGTGAGGCCTTGCTCCCCTCTCCTCTATTCTTGTGGCTTTCCCTGGGTGGGAAGGTGCGATTTCATTGTCCCCAATCTCCCTTCTCCTCCTCACTCCCTGGGTAGTCCTCGATGTCACACCAAAACAAAGGCATAAATGGAATCACAGAGGACTTGTCCAAGGGGCTTGTTACAGGAATATCATAAGTGTAGGCTCCCTTCACTCTCAGAGATTCCCAGTAAGTAAGTTAAAGACTCTTGCCTCATCTTGCAGAGAGGCCCAGAGTCTTACCAGAACAGGTACGAAACGGGCCAGATCTGAACTATGTTTGTCGGGCTCCAAAGCTCAGCCTTTGACTAGCTGCCAGTCCTGCCGATGGAGAGGCAGAGGTATCTACTGATGCAGCCCAGATAGTTTGGCCCGTGGGGGATTTGTATTAGTTACTTTGCTGCTGCTGTGATAAAATACATGACCAAGACGACTTCTGGTTCCAGAGGGATGCGTCCATTACAGTGAGGAAGCATGGCAGGCGGCAAGTGGCAGGCATGGTGGCAGGAAGCCAAGAGCTCATGCCTTCAAATGCAAGCACAAAGCTGAGAGAGCAGGCAGGAAGTAGGGTCTCAAAGCCTGTGTTCATTGACACACTTCCTCCAACAAGGCCACACCTCCTAAACCTCCACAAACAGCGCCACCAACTGGAGATCAAGTGTTCGAATGCCTGAGGCTCTGGGGGGCATCCAAACCACCACAGATTCTTCCATATTTCCCCACCCTTGGCTCCTGTTCCTTTCTAGACCTCATCTCTAACTACACTGGGACCTGGAAGGTTCCTAAATGAGACCATTTATTCCTTCCACGCTCCTCTCTGAGACACGAGCCTGCATCTCTCAATTCTCTCTTCTCCGACTCCGTCTTGAGTCCCAAGTACTGGCCGTGTGTCCACACACTAAGGGCAGACTCCAGTCTTGTCATCATTATGTCCCGACTAGATGCCAACCCTACCATCACTGCTTCTTCACTTCCATCAGCCTTGGTTTTCATATTCAAAGTAAATATGTTTACTTCTTTAATGACTGTTTGTTGAATACCAGTTATGGGCTCTCAATGAAATGAGGGCTTGACCACTCCTAGGTATGGTTGAGGAGACAGATTTTATTGTAAATATGAAGGAGGGTACAGCCAGAGGCAGCTGGAAGGGTCCAGACTGAACAGGGTCATGAGAGGAAGGGAGGGGAGTGAGAGAGAAAGAGAAGAGAGAGCAAAGAGGAGAGAGGACCAAGAGAGGGAGCCAAGAAAGGAATACCAAGAGGGAAGACAGCCAAAATGGCAGGGTTCTATAGGAAAGAGAAGCGAGGGAAGGGAAGCCCAGGCCTGGAGAAGGGTGGGGTGGGGCGTGGTGAAGAGCCACAGGTACTGAGGGAGCCTAAAGGCCAAGTAGACACTTTGGTACATTAAGAGGTGCTATAACATGAGAGCCTGCTTGTTGGGGTTTCTGTCCTGCCCAGTTCCCACAGCCAGTAAGTCCCAAAGAAATCACACAGAGGTCTACATTAGATATAAACTGATTAGCCCATTAGCTTAGGCTTCTTGTTAACTCTTATAACTTATATTAGCCCATTATTCTTTTGTATATTAGTCACATGGCTCAGTACCTTTTTTGGCGGAGCAGGTCACATCTTCCTTCTTCAGTGTCTGGACAGGACTGGAGAGGAATGGGCTTCCTCCTCCCCAGAATTTTCCTGTTCTAATTGACCCGCCTCTACTTCCTGTCTGGTTGTCCCGCCTATACTTCCTGCCTGGATACTGGCCAATCAGCATTTATTTAAGACACAATTGACAGAATACAGAATTGCCCCACACCAAGGTGCCACGGTTAGGCATTTGTCCTGAGTTTCTTTGGGAGCTGACAGACGAGATCTGTGGCAGCCCCTCCTTCAGCTGCTGAGGGGGAGAATCAAGTGGCAGTGCATGCCACACAAGCACCGTGCCTGGTATCCTGCAGGGTGCCCTGGTCCTCTGGGTACGAGTTCCTCATCAAGCTTCAACTCCCAGGTCTAAATAATCCTTCTTGAGACTTGATGGGGTACCTCCCCTATTACAGGGAGGACCACTTTCTGTCTGGGGTGTTAATGCCCTAACCCTCAGCCTCCTGGTCTGTTGCAGGAGATGGAACCTCTCATCCTGGAGAAAGGGGAGCTTCTTTTGAAAAAGATGTCCCAGTCTGATGAGGACGTTGACCAGCTCTTCAAAAAAGTCGAAAATGAACCGGACCTTGAGAACTACACTATTGAGGTAGGGGTCCCTGGTGGCTGTGCCTGACCTTCCTACCTCTCTAGGAGCCCCTGGACTGACCCTGTTCCCCTGTGCAGACACTATTGGAGCTGTGGGAGAAGGCGGCTGAGAGATTCATGCAGCAGAAGCAGGAGATTAAAGAGTTAGATCAAGAGCTTTTGGCGCTGGAGGTCTCTCGAGCCGACAAGGCAAGTGGGCTGCACATAGGCTCCTTTCTTTAGAAGGGTTTGTGGGGCATCTTTCTTTTTCTTGATAATGCTCTAAGAACTGAGAGTCACTCACAGGGATGCCTTCTCCTCTCTAGCTAAAGGACGTATTGAAGAGATATGTTGACATCATAGAGAAAACCACCTACCTCCTGCAGCCTGATGTATATAGGCTGATAGATAAAGAAGCCATGGTGAGTGGTGTTCTATGGTGGGGAGGAGCGTGGCCTAGGGTATCCTGTACCTGGTGTCTCAGGAATGCAGGACACATCTGTGGTTGTCCCTAAGTAACTCAGGGAGGCTTCTCTGGTTAGGAACCAAGCAAATTTTCGAAGCAGCCCTTGTGGAATGCTTTCACGGTTTCCTGCTGTATAGCTGCGTGCCCAGCACTCAGCCATCACTTACTGGGCCATTCCCCAGCTACTGCGTGTGTAGTACAATGGGCACTACACTCTGGGGTTGTTGTCTTAGGCCTTTCACTGTCCCAGGGTTTCCCACCCTCGCCAGTCCCAGCCTACTCTGGCTTCCTTATTCTTCCTGCCTCTCCTATCGGCCGGTGGTGTCCGTGGCTGCCCCACCCATGCCTCTTGGCTCTGTCTCTTTACTCCCAGTTTCTCCCACCACTGTCTGCGATGATGGGAAGTCAGAAATTCAAGGTTGTTCACGAGGTCTCCAGAGTAAAGCCTGACTCTTCTGCTATGTGAAAGTGCTCTTGCTTGGACTGCTCAGGGGCGCATTGTGCAGTGGTATTTGTGCAGGTCTACGTTTCCCTAGGTCTTCAATTGGAATAGCAGTGCTCCCTGCCAGGACACGTTTGGAGGGTGACAGCAGAGGTCTTGACAGTAATGGTCATCCTTACTTTAAAACTGTATTCTTAAAGAGATACTTATTTTTAAATTTATGTATATGTGCATGTCTCTCTGTGCCTATATTTGTGTGTTTCTCTGTGTGTATATGTGTATGCTTCTCTGTGTGTAGATGTGTATGTCTCTCTGTATGTATATGTGTGTCTGTGTATAAGTTTAACTTAGCATACAAACCATGCTTGGTTATGGTGTTTAAAACGGGATTTGCATTGCTGATCCTCTCCCACCCCTCACTGCCTTGTGCCTTCCACCACCCCATTCGCCTCCATTCTGTTTTCGTGTCACCTACTCTGCTACCCCCCTTCCTTGACATCTCCTTCTCTCCTCTCACATCCTCTTTCTAGTTGCACAATTGATACCTACACCCACCCCCACACCTGTGCATCAGACCCACACAAACATTAAAAGTGAGGGCCACATATGAGAGAGAATATATAATACTTGTCTTTCTGAGTGCGGGTCGTCTCACTTAGCACAGTAAGTTCCGTCCTAAAATTTAGACTGCGTGTGTCTCTGGAGACTCCAGTCTGGGCTGTGACTCAGTGCTTCCTTCCTGGTGCCTCCTGGCCTCCCTCTTGCCACCTGGCCCGTGCTTCTCCAGCTGTGTGCTTTTGTCTTGTCAAGTTTCCTGACTCCTCTACTGGGGCCCCGCCCGCACAGCCCTGCTGCGGACCTGCAGGGGGAAGAAATACTTGCTTAGGCCCTAGCAACACAGCGCTTGCTGGCACGAAGCCTCAGGCCCCACTAGAAAACTGTGCTGGGATTCCTTTCCTCTGAGCCCGGCTGGGCCTTCAGCTAGCTAGAAGACTTGGGAAATGCGTAGCACTGAGGTTTGCTTATGTGATGGGCTGGGAGCTGTGAGGGGGAAGCCGCTCTCATTTTAGCCAGGGCACAGGAAGGGGGAACTCTGACTGATACAGGGCAAAGGGCAGAGTTGTACTGTGCAATACGAGGCCGTTCCCATCCTGTGCCCGGGACACGCAGGTGAGCAGTCCTGGGAGGACCAGGGTTGGATCTGGATTCAGCCCATCATTGGGTCTGGTTGTCAAAGCTATCACACATGGTTGGGCTCTGATTTTGAAACAAATTTATACAAAGGTAGCAAACAGTCAATTGAGTGCCACCTCGCCTGTTTTTAAGCAGTGACCCAGTGCAGCTGCATTTCTGGGTTGGGGTTCCTACTCTCAGGATCATGATCCAGGCTTCAAGGATAACCACTGAAGAACAGTGGTTCACGGCTGCTCCCTTGTCTGCGCCACCAGCGTTCCTCACCTCCCACCACTTAGCCCTGGCCTAACCCCCTCCTGACTCCTCCCCTGTCCCATCTTACTGAGCCTTGCTCTGCCCAGAGAACCACCCTGTCTAAAGCCCTACCCACCTCTGGCCACAGGCCATGAACCAGGCTCTGCTGGGCAACCGGAGGGCCATCGCCCAGCTGTTGGTCAACCTGACTGAAGCCACCCTGCAGCAGGAACTTGACAACCGCCACCGCTGGCAGGGCTTGGTGGATACCTGGAAGGCTCTCAAGAGAGAGGCCCTGAAGCAGAGTTTCAGGTCAGTGGTGACACCCCTCCGATCCCTTGTCCTCCCAGCCATCAGGCTGCTTTTCCTGATCCCGTCACCATTATTTAAAAGTGCTATTGTTTTCTATGCCCCTGTATTTAAAGTTAGAAATAGATAAAAAGCATCAAAAAAGCAATAAAGAGTCACCACTGACCCTTCCTAGAAGGAGAGGTACCCCCTAAGACTTCTGCACTTTTAGATCCACAGAGCCCATACCATTTTAGATTGTATCTTTCCATGAACACTATTTCACAGCTATTCTCTGAGCTCAGTGTGACTTATCAGAACGTGTTCAAGTAATGGTCTGTATATTTCCATTCTTCCAGGCCCTGGGCCTGGAAGGACAGATATCTGTCAGGTGTACATTTCCTCTGTGGGAGAAAAGGGGAGGAGAGGACCCACCTCTGCATTGTGCTGAGACTCAACCTTGCCCTTCCATGTGACCTTGATACCAAGTCTGCCTCCTCCACACTACAGGCATATACTATTAGGATAGCCCTGCAGAGCAGTCTCGGTGATGCCTCAGTGGGAGACTCTTTAAACAGCCTGCTGGGCCTGGATTGAGACTGTTACAAAAGTCAACAGATTGCAGTAGCAATGGTCACAGCTGACTTCCTTGACACGTCCCATAATGCAAGGCACATGGGGCTCAGGGCTTTGTCTGTCATCTTCCTGCATCCTTATAAGTTCCCAGTGAGGATGGGTGCTGTCATTAGCTCCACGTTATAGTCCAAGGCTCAGAGTGGAAGAGGATCTTGTTCCAGGTCACGGGATCTGAAGGGGCGGTCATTACAGCCTGGGTGGTATGTACCAGGGTTATGGGACGCAGAGTGTTCTTGCCTGAGGCTCCTTCCCACTTCTCTCCTCTGTGATGCGGGGTCTGGATGTCCAGTAAGTTCATGGCTAGCGAGAATATCCAAGAGCCCCCAGCTGTACAGAAGGAGCTGGAAGAAATGCTGAAGAACCAGCAAATCCTTCAAAAAGTGAGGCTGGATCATCTCTGCACCATCTGGTATGGCCACCTCTACACCATTTGGTATGGTATGTAGGAAGGACCACTGGGGTCAGCACCTCTGGGTGTCCAGTAGAGAGGCCATGTGGCTAGTTCTTCACCTGAAACTCTTCCATACCAGGCCACCTCCTCGTGCTTGAGGGCTTGGCTGGCCACCACGGCCCTGATGGCAAGGAAGGTCATAGCCCATTTTCTATGGAAAGAAGCTTACATTGGTCCTGACAAAGAGCTCACTAAGAAGAGCTCACTAGGAAGCAGCGACCAGGGAGGGGGGGAGGAGGGAAGAGGGAAGAGTGGGGGGGAGAAAGAGGAGGCTGGTAAGTGGCTCCTACAGGCTTTGGCCCTCATCCTGAGGCATTTTGGAGAGTGGATAGGAGGCTGCTGTCCCAGGAGGCTCCATTCAGGGTCTTTCTGATAGCAACCTTGTGAATAACAAACTTCTTTTTGTGAGGCTTGCTTGGGGCACCAGGGGATCCCAGCAGGCTAGTTAGCTCCTTCAGTATTTTATTGACAGGATGTTAAATATGCAGGTCCTTTTGGCAAGTTCGGTGAAAGCAATACTTACCTGTCATCTCTTCTTTCCCCAGTAACCTTCTCCCTCCCAACTATAACAAAAACCAGCTGACCAAGTGGTATGATTCTCTCACTTCCCTGAACAGGCAGCTTGGTAAGCAATGTCTGAGATTGTCTAAGTAGTAGTTTGCTATAGTCAGCCCTCCAGTCATGCATCTGAGGAGTGGTGCCCCTTCCATCCTGGGACTTTAGGATGAGTGAGCCCCAAAGAACCCCTCCCCTACTCACTGCCCAGTCCACAGCCATGCTAGCCACAAATTCTGACCCTTGACATCTGATCCCTGACCCAAGCATGGAGACAGAGTCTCTGCTTGGGCACAATGCCCAACTCTCAGGATGGGCACAATGGCCATGTCCCGAGAGTCCTACAGTTGGAGGTATGGGATTAAGGTCCAATCCTGTTGCATCCTGATGCATGACCATGGGGAAGCCAAGGCATCTCATGGCCTCAGTGTCCTCCTCTGCTGAGATCTGAACAGGACTGATCATGGCCCCTACCTTGTGAATTAATGTCTATTCAGTTCAGTCCCTAGCTCACAGCGAGAAGGCTGAACCACAAGTGGTAACATTGAGAACAGTCCACAGTAAGAGTGTTAGGTCACAGCCCCTAGCCCAGCTGCCTGGTTTGGAAATAAGTTCAGGACGTGGTCACCCTCATGGGTCTCCTCACCCTCTCTGGCTGTTTGTTCACTGCAGCAGACACGGTGTGACACAAAGCTGGAAATATTTGCTCGACCATTTTGGGGAAAAAAGTGTGCCAAGCCTTACTTTAGAGAACGTAACCATTTTCCTATCACTGATGCTTGCCACAGCCCAGTGAGGTCAGTGGCCGTGCGCTGATCACTCATGTTGCTGTGAACAATGCTTGCTGAAGAGATGAAGGCAGCAAAGATCTGTTTTGGTTTATGGGTTTAGAGGATTTCAAAGGCATGGCTGCAAGCAAGACGGTGGGAGCCTGTGGTAGGGACTCCACCCACCACAGCGGCCCAGGGAATGGAGAGGGCACTTGAGCCAGGGGCAAAGCTGAAAATTTAAAAAAAGTCCACCACCTGCTTTGGTCAGCGAGGTGTCACCTCCTGAAGGTTCCAAAGCCTTTCAAAATAGTGCCACCAGCTGGCAAACACGTGTCCAAAACCAGAGCTTGCGGTGTACATTTCAGGTGCACAGTGCTCACATGAACCTTGTCTTTGTCTCCCAGAAGACCCCCCCCCCCGAGCCTGAAGCTTCTGCTAGAGATGAGCTCCTCCTATGAGGTCATCCTCTTGGGGTGCTCAAGAACTCTCTGAGAAGGGAGACACCAGCCCCTACCTGAATAAAGGGCTTTGACAAATCTGAGCCAAGCAATCTTTGCAGTGGAAGCTCATTGCAGAGGGACTGTCTATCCTTCTAACATTCCCCTTCCTCTTGGGAGAGCATCTGACCTTTGACCTGTTTCATTTTCCACCCCTGGAGACACCTACCACATGGACTGCATGGCTGTGGTCCGCTTCCTGTATGAGAAGATTTGGCAGGAGTGCCTGGCGCATGTGCAGGATTGTAAGGTAGGGTTCCCTTTCTGCAGGCCTGGGAAGAGGAGCTGTGTGCCGGGCCTAACACCCCCTCTCTCCCAGTTCTCTGCCTGACCCTTACCCATCAATCTCGATTGAGTTTTTCTTCCTTCCTGTGAGGCACCAGGTGCTCACTGGCCGTTGGGCGTTCAGATTCCTTCTATCTGGCTGACCTGGGCAGGATAAAGTAGTGTGTTTATTCTTAACCTGTCCAGGACAGTGGCAGATTTTTCTGGAATTTGGGAAATAGTTTGTCAAACAACCCCTCCCTGCCTGCTTGGTAAAAGTGTCTAAATGAAAAGCCTAGGTATTTTGAAAAGTTCTGAGTCCCAGGAGCCTACTTCCTACCCTCAGAGAGTGCCTCGTATTCTCTAGACACCTCGGAGAACAGGAGTTAGGTCTGTTCTGCACCTACCCATCCTGTGAGCCACTTGCAGCCCTGTGGGGGCCCTGAAGCAGCTCGCTGATACCCGAGGTTTCCACAGCCAGGCTCTGCCTTGCTCTCCTCCCACCCTGCAGAAGCAGCTACTGGACTGGAAAGCTTTCTCTGAAGCAGAAGCAGAGAGCCTGGTGAATCCAGCCTTCTTCCTGGTGGTGGGGGAGTTCCAGAGCAAGGTGGAGAAGAAGCTGGAGCTCCTGGATGTATGTAAAGGGGTGCTGGGGACCCTCGAGGTGGGGCACTCTGGAGTACTACACTGCAAAGTCGAGGATATCCTGGTGTGTCCACTCTCTGGCCCTCACCATTCACTTCCTTCACAGGCCTCCTGTACTAACCTTACCGGCTCATCCCCTGGGTCCTAGAAACCACCCTGACATCAGGGCTGCTCAGGCTTGGGAAAGTCACTTAGGCCATGAGGGTATAAGAGCCACTGCTGGGCCTTGTGTTGCAGGCTGGGGAAGGCAAGAAACTCTCAGTCCCAAGAGATTTGTGCTCCAAAGTCAGCACACCTTTTCTGTGAAGGGCCAGGTAGAGTGTGTTAGGCTCTGTGGGGCACAGGTGTCTGTCACCACTTGTCACATCTGTCAACCTAAGCAATGTAGAAACATTGCTAAGCAAAGCGTATGGATGTGTTCCCATACTTTTATTAGAGGCCAGGATTTGAAGTTTGTTTAATTTTCATGTTATTTTTTTCCCTACTACTTTTGATTTGTTTTAACACCGTTCAAAAATTGGAGAATCTGTGCTTAGTTCACATATTCAAACAAAAATAGATGGAGGGCCGAATTTACCCAGCAGTCTAGTTTACCGGTCTCTGCCCCAGAGGAGGGCATACCACCCATGCATTTTGTTTCTTATGTGCGTGGTGCAGTCCACCAGACTCAAGTCCTCCATCTGCTAAGAAAGCTCTCTGCCAATGAACTCTCCACTCCTAACATGTAGGGGTTTTCAGAAGTTTTTAAGATGTATGAATGCTTTGCCTGCAGGTATGCATGTGCAGCATGTATGTGCAGCATATATGTGCCCGGTGCCTGATGAAGGCATCAGAGAACTAAGAGCTATGAATGGTTGCGGGCCAACATGTGGCTGCTGGGAGCCTAACCCAGGTCTTCTGAACAGAGGGCCGAGTGCTCTTAACCACTGAGCCATCTCTCCAGTCCCTGACATACAGCTTTTAAAAGGTGAAGTTGTATGTGAGATTTTAACAGCAGGTGTGGAATTGTACCCAGATGCTAAGAGACAGGGAAAGATGTTCTAGGGAAAGAGGCCAAGATGCCAAGACTGCTACCCCATGCAGGAAGGCCAGGCACCTGTCTTAGTTAGGGTTTCTAAAACAACGTGACCAAATCAACTCAGGGAACAAAGGGCCAATTTTGTTTACACTTCCACATTGCAGTCCATCACTGAAAGAAATGAGGAGAAACTCAGGCAGGTTGGGAACCTGGAGACAGGAGCTGAAACAGAGGCAGTGAGGGAGCACTGCTTACTGGCTTGCTCCTAAAGGCCAGCTTAGCTTGCTCTCTTATATAGTGTAGGACCACCTGCCCAGGGGTCAGCTGCACCATCAACAGTGGTCTAGTCCTGCCCACATCAATCATTGTTCAAGAAAATGTTCAGCAGACTTACCTATGGGCCAATCTTCTGGAGGCGTTATCTCATTTCCCTGCTGACATGTGTCAAGGTGACACAAAACTAACCAACACAGAGCCTACAGCTGACTTTGAGGGATGGTGCTCAGGTAGTAACTTCTCTGTTTGAAGACACATGGCCCTGTGGGCAGGCTATCCTTGGGGCCTGGGCTAGCCTGCCCTCCAGGTAACCTCTGTGTTATACTGTGGCAGAGTTCCTTCGAAGCCTTGAACAAGCAGACGGAATTGCAGAGCCTGGACCTCTTCAGGTACTTCCAGGAGGCTGTGAGGTTATGGGAGGGGCACCAGAGTGTTCTGTTGTCCCAAGAGTTGGAGCTGGAGAAGAGGATAGAACAGCATCGGCAGAAGCACCACCAGGAGAACCAGGTGCCCAAAGCTTGGGATTGTGTGGGAGATGTGAGCTGGACCCAGACCGCAGCTGCCAGCTTTCAGATAAAAAAAAAAAAAAAAACTGAACAAAAGCACCACAAACAAAAATGAACTGAAAATAGAGCCTAGACTCAATGTAAAACTCTTAAATTACAAAATGTGTGTGGATGGAGGTACTCAGGCTTGCCTTGATCTTGAGGGAAGATGGGAGTAGCAAGAAGAATCTTAAACGAGGCAGAGCTTTGCGATGGGTTTTGTGACTCAAGCCTGTCCCTTAAGAGTGTGCACAAGAAGGAGAGACAGAAGGACAGACTGGCTGAATGGGGAATAACCTGGGTGATTAAAATAACATGATGTGGGGCTGGCGGGGTGGTTTAGCAGGTAGAGACACTTGCATGCAGGCCTAATGACCTGAGTTCAATCCCTGGTTCCCACAAAGAGTCAGGAGAGGCTTCCAAGGACCTCTGTCCTCTGACCTCAGACCTTCACGTGCAGATGCCTGAAAACACACACGCACACACACACAGAGGCATGCACGCATGTGTGCCTGCATAAACTCGTGTGCACACACATACACTTGAGAGAAAAACAAAAGAAAGAATTAAGTAAATAAATCAGATAAAATGAATAAGATGATCAAAGTATAATTTCATGAGCCATGGCTTACTGCTGGGCAAAGAGAATGAATTCTTTTTTTCCCATGGTATTGAAAGATGAAAGCAATGTGACAAACCTCACAAGGTCTACATGTGATAGACAGGTGCACTGCCCCCACAGTGAACTCCTGAATTATTAATATGCAGTTGTTCAAATAGGGAGAATGCAGACCTTGCTGGGAAGTTAAGCCTAATAAAAGACATGGTGGATCTTTTATGAGAAGTTTCTCAGGAGAAACTGGCTAGACTCCCGCTCCCAACATGACAAGTAAGGGTGCTTCATTATGAGGAAGTGGCAGCGTGGGCCAGTGGCTTCAAAGCTCTCAAGCATGTGTCACTTCTGAGCTCTCTTAGTCTATGGTGGAGTCGCTGACAGCAATGCCTGTCATATCCTGAGCTCACAAAGCATCTCCCTCTTGAGATCACATGCCTTCTGAAGTCCCCGTTATGGAGGTTGCTCACTCACCTATGTGGTCTGATAAAGTGAGGTATAGGTAGCATTGCAGGGAACTGGCTCCAAGTTGTCACTTACTGATGCCTCAGGAATATTAGTACAAGCTTGACTATAGGGTCACGGCACTAGAGAAGTGTCCTTGAAGTGGCTTTTCCTAGCTGGGTCCTTGGGGAGGTAGATGGGGTCAAAGGAACATTTCAGGGACAGAGAAGAGCCTGCAAGTGCTGGAGAGAGCGAGGGTGGTCACAGACCCCTCCCCATAGGCCTCAGCTCTGGAGAAGTGGGATCTGCATGTCACTAACATTGGGGCAGGTCTGGACACTCACTCATCTGTGCTTCTCTTGTCTCGGGAATGGCTGCCAGACCCAAGAGATTAACCTCGATAAGCTTCTAGACCAACTGAGACAGCAAAGCCAAGAAGAGACGCTGAAGACACACATGGAAAAGGCCAAGAACTTTCTGAAGAACATGAAGTCCAGGTATGCTGCCCAGACCTCAGAGGACAGAAGTGATAGCCAGGATTCATAGTCAAGGGAACAGCAGCGAGTGCAGGAGACCAGAGTTGTGATCAACACACTCAGATAAAAGCCAGGCGGTGGTGGCGCACGCCTTTAATCTCAGCACTTGGGAGGCAGAGGCAGG
The DNA here is from genome assembly GCA_004026605.1 of Ondatra zibethicus. Classification (NCBI taxonomy): domain Eukaryota; kingdom Metazoa; phylum Chordata; class Mammalia; order Rodentia; family Cricetidae; genus Ondatra; species Ondatra zibethicus. The sequence continues at coordinate 124,598 of PVIU01001970.1, read as the reverse complement.
TGGATCTCTGTGAGTTCGAGTCCGGCCTGGTCTACAAGAGCTAGTTCCAGGACAGGCTCCAAAGCTACAGAGAAACCCTGTCTCGAAAAACCAAAAAAAAAAAAGCCTCGTTCTCAACACTGAAGAACATTAACAGTTGTTTGCTCCTTGCCCAGGAACACACAGAATTTCCCAGGGAGAACTGGGACAAGTTTGTAGGGAGAAATGTCAAGGCCAAGAACCTGGGCTCCCCTTTTAGAATTTAAACATGTATACTCTTTGTTAAAGGGACAGGAAGTCAACTTCTGCAAATAGAGATGTCCCCCTCACTCTTACCCAGCCGTCCCTTTGTTTGAGTATGTTTACATACACAGATACATAAATACCAATATAGTGTTTTAAAAATAAGGATGAGCTATATAATGCAAGTTATTCTGTAATTACAGATCTACTTCAGTTTCTAAGTGACCATGTAGAATTTACTACTATAATTACTTATAGGATACTTGGTCATATGTTAGCCATCTCATGATTCGCTTTTCCCCATTGGCCTGGGTTCTTCATACAGAATTACTAACAGATCTCTGTGAACTGCATTGTACTTTTGTGTCTCTGTACAGCTGATTCCGTGGGGATCAGTCACAGAAATAGACTTGCCTTCTGCTTGATTGCTGCACATAGACCTGGGAGTTTATCTTTGGGTACCTAAGTAAGCTCCTGAACCTGATTTAGTTTGCCTGAGAAACAGATAACATTTCTGAGCCCGTGATGCTCGAGGGCTTTGATGGGACAATGCAGATTAAGTTCAGAGACAGAGTTAGGACTGTGGACAGGAAAAGCAAGCCCACATTACAAAGGAGAAAATCCCCAGATTCTCTACAAAGAGCTTGCGCTCCTTGTCTGATCAGGAAGACAGTAGAGTAGCGCAAGGACTGCTTCTGTGCAAAGCATAGCTGCCCAGCAGCTCTCTGCAATGCTAGCTGCCAGAGGGAGGCCTGGGACATGGCTCCAGCGAGGGTCTCCCAGAGTTCCCCATCGTCTTCACTCCCAGGTATGAATGTTTTCACATCCTCCTGACCAAAGAAGTGATGGAGTACCCAGGCTTCGTCCTGAAAGAACTCAACTGCTACAGCTTCACCCTCAGCCGACACTTCTTCATTCGTGAAATCTTTGAACAGGTATGGAGGACAGATGGTATACCCATGACCACTCAATAAGCACGAGAAGGGAGAGGATGGCTTCCCGTCTGATCTGCCCACAGTGGGCAGCAGCCTTCCCCAGGCAGGGTATTTTAAACTATTTGGAAGTCATCCTTAATTCTGCAAAGCAGGAATCTATGTCAGGATGAATGAAGATCTTCTCTTCTCAGTTTTAAAGGGGCTAGGGGCCAGGTAGATGTCTCAACAGATAAAGTGCTTGCTGGACACGTGTGAAGATCTGAGTTCAAATTCTGAGAACCCATATAAAGTCAGGCACAGTAGCCCACGTCTGTAGTTCCAGTGCTTCTATGGGGAGAGGGGAGTCAGAGACAGGAGGATCCCCAGGAGCTCAGAAGCCAGCTAGCCTGACCTAGACTGCAGCGAACAATTAAGGAGACTCTGTCTTGATGTGGAAGGTGAGGACTGACACCCGAGGTTGTTCTCACTGACCCCGCCCCTCTCTCTCACGCCCACATGATTGATAGGCTCCAACCTTAAAATGAAAAGTCTTTATATCTCTATAATGATTTTTTTCCATCCCTGATATCTACCACTGGCACATAATTCTGCTGAAGTTAAGCCGAGATCCATCCACTCTTCCCTCAGATGCTCCCCACCAGCTTTACCCCATCCAAACCAACTCACCCAGGATTGTGCTCCTCAGGCTCATTCTGTCTGCCCTTCCTGGGCACCCGTGCAGCCGGTCCACCCTGGTTCTCTAGTTCATTTCTGAGACTGTGTCAGAAGGAGCCCTGATTCTGTTACCTACTGCTTACCATGTGGGTGTGCTAGTCTGATGGGAATTAAGAAAAAAATTTTTTGCCTGGACTGAGGACATAGCGGTTGCCCCAGTGAGTGAAGCTGGTCATGGCCCACGTCAGAGCCTTTTTACCTAAAGAGTCATGAAGCTTTAGAAGCAATGCTCTGGAGAAAGGCTTTGCTGACTTGTATTTTTTCCTTGTAGAATTTGGCTGGGGAAGTGACTTTCAAATTCAGGCAACCAGGTAACCACAACCTGAGCCTGGGTCTCCCTGCCATCACTCCAGTACCTCTGTGGGTAGGAGGGGGGCAGTCCAGGCAACACTAGTCGCTGTCTGCTTATCTTTTAATATTGGTCACCAACAGAAGCCCACGAAAAGCACTTCATGCAGAGAATAAGGAAACTGAAGAAAAAGCGAAGGGCAAGAGTGGAAATACGCAAAGCTGAAGAAAGCCTAGGCCAGGAGACGGGTTCCGAGAAGCTAGCCAAAGAGATGGAAGGAACGGGCGAAGAAACAGAACCCATCGTGGCTGGAGAGGTACTGGGCCAGCACAACAAGTTCCCACAGAGCGGCAGGATGGGTGAGCCCAAAGAGGAGTCTACCCAAGAAGCTGAAGAGATGCGGAGCATGAACGAGACTTCCTCAGAGACCTCCCAGGAACCAGAAAACGTGGAGTCTCCAGAAGAGAAGGAGGGGATAGAGGCAGAAGAAGAGGAGGAGGAAGAGGAGAAGGAAGAGGAACAAAAAGAGGAGGAGGAGAAGGAAGAGGAAGAGGAAATGAAAGAGGAGAAGGAAGAGGAGGAAGAGGGGGAGGAAGAGGAAGAAGAGGAGGAAATGAAAAACGAAGAGGAAGAAGACAAGGACTATGATGACATGAATGAAGATGTGACAGAGTTCTATCAAGACAGCCTTTTTATGGGTCAGGTAAGCCAGCCACTGGTCCATTGCTGGGTGTGAAGAAAGTCTGCTGTGCTCATCCTGTGCATGTCATTCAGATGAGCTGGGGTCCCTACAGCCCAGTCTCTACAGCGGTCCAGATAAAGAGCTACAAGAGTATTTATTCCATTCTATTTTGTCCACAAAGATCTAGTTCTTCCCTCACAGCAATAATTTTTAAAATTTACCTTCCTTTTCTCATGCCCCTACAGCCTATTCTGGAATCATCCTTCATATGGCTTTTTTTTTTTATCCCTCCCCAGGGTCTCTCTCTCACCTCCTGTTCATTGTGTAGATTGCCATAGTCTCTCCTACTTCAACCCTTCTCTCTTCCTGTTCACCAAATATATAACAAAATATTCAGGCAAAGCTCCCCTAGACGGGCAGTTCATTGTGAATGTGATATAGCCTCAGGATCATCTGGAAAGAGTCTCAGTGAGCCTGGAGGAGATGGCCTATGAAGAAAGGGGGTTTTTCACCACTGCAAGTGGAAACACTTACTTTGCCTTCCTGTCCATGGAAGATGAAGAAAAGATTCACACGAGGCCCCATTCCTACCACATTGTGCTCTTCCACGACTCCTTCAGAACCAAGTACATAGAGCAAGTGTCTATATCAGGTTGGCCTGTGGGCATGTCTGTCTTAAGTTCTTCTTAAGAAGACCTAGTCCACAGTGGGCGGCATCATCCCCCAGGCAGGATATTCTAAACTGTCTGAGGGGAGAAATAGAGCCAAACACAAGCAGGCAGACAGGCCATGCACACCTTCATTCCTCTCTGTTCTTGGTTGTGGATGCGGTGTGACTAACAGCGCCATCCTCCTGCCTGCTCCAGCCTCCTGCCCCCTTGACTTCCTGCTCTCACAGACTGTGGGCCACAATAAACTCATTCTGCCCAGAGTTGCTTTTTGTCAGGGTGTTTTATCATAGCAATAGGAAATGCAACTAGGACACTCCCATTTGAGGGCTGGCAAGTAGCTCATTTTCATAAACCTTGTATTCAAAACACATCCAATGCAGAGAACCATATTCTGTGGTATGCAGAATTCTATGGTAGCAGAATGGTAAAAGATGCATTTCCTATACTGCTGCGGAAGGACTGGCACATAGGACATTTTTTTTGATAATTTCAAACTCAAATGTTCATGCACATGTTGAGAGTCACAAAGGAAATGGGGGATGAGATTTAGATATGAAACTTCTCCATTTTAAAACCACTGAGGATGTAGCTCAGGGAGTCAGTGCTTCTATGCAAAAGTTCTGGGGTCATCTCTGTAAGCAAAGAAGAATTAGTAAAAGCGCTCCATGGGGAAGGAGGAGGTGGGGGTGCTCCTGTTGGCTGTTAGGAGCGCACACGCATCAGCTGACATTGAGTTTCCTGTCTCCTTCTCTGGATAGGCCGAAGGCAAGGAAGAGAGCCTGGAGGAGATGGCCTATGAAGAAATGGAGTTTTTCACCACTGCGAGTGGAAACACTTACTTTGCCTTCCTGTCCGTGGAAGATGAAGAAAAGATTCACACGAGGCCCCATTCCTACCACACTGTGCTCTTCCACGACTCCTTCAGCACCAAGTACATAGAGCAAGTGACAATTCCCCACAAACTCATCGTGAAGGTTAAGAAAGGGTGAGTGGGAAACTGTGCCAGCCATGCTCTCTTCCCCTGAGCTTTCCACACAGGGCAACAGAACTGAAGATTCACTTTAGCTAGAGGATTAAGGCTTCGGTAACTGAGGGAGGCCAGGGTGAGACACACCCTAGGAAATAGCAAATGTCCCAGAATGCTCCACAGACATGGATATTCTTGGTGCGTGTGACCCCTATGTCCCAGAATGCTCCACAGACATGGATATTCTTGGTGCATGTGACCCCGGCACCCTTCCCAGGGTGTTCTGTTGGTCTGGGCTGGTCATAGAAATACTTTCCCCAAGCCATCTACTTCTGGCTTCTAATTCCTAGTATACCCATGACTTTAAAGGTTTTTTTTTATTTTTGAAAGACTTATTTATTCTATGTGTATGAGTGTTTGCCCGTATGTATGTATATATGTATCATGTATGCACAGTGCCTGTGGAGGCCATACATGGCTGTTAATTATTTTCTGGGTACTGGGAACCTAACCAAGGCACACTACAACAGCAGCAAGTACTCTTAACTACCGGACCATCTCTCCAGCCCCTTATATTTCTTTTTTTTTATAAAAAAAAATTCTACAGATACAACCAAAGGCATGCTGCATCTTGTGTGGCATTTTGTACTATCAATATAGAAAATAGAAAAGAACTATGAACAATGAAGGATGACCTGTGTTCTTAAAAAAGAAAAGATTCCGTCGCCCTCTCTAGCCCAGTGTTCTGAGACACTGTGCCAGAGGAGATGGGAAGAAATGTAGAGCCAGATCTTTTAACTTTTGAGATCTTCTATACTTGACATAGGTACAGGGTCATTCGTCACAGCCTTCTCTGTGAGAGTAAAAGATTCTGAATGGACGAATGGTGTCCATCCGTTCAGTGAGATGACATGTACATGGGCAACAAAATGAGCAGTTTGGGTCTCAGTATGACAGATCTCTTACTGGTCTTTTATTGCTGCCGGAGATGACTGGCCCTTGCTCATCTCTCCCCAGGCTTCGAGCTGGCTTCTTTGAACATCTTGAGAAGTGGTTTGACCAATGTGCCCTCAATGCTCGCATCATTGTGGCTGCCAAGGTTGACGAGCTGGATTCAGAACTGGAGGTCCGTCTGCACCTGCACAAGCCGAGACTCCAGCACGTGGAGAAGGATATTCACAACGTCAGAGCAGGTTGGAGCCATCCTGGGAAGGTTCACCTTGTCCCTAAACATCCCCTACAGGGTCTGCTGTCCCATGGGATCATCCTTGAACTGCTGCCCCAGTTTACCCCGTGTAATGCTAGGTGGTCATCACACTTGGAAGGCTTGCCCAGAATCAGCATATGGGATTTTAAAATCTTCCTCTCTCCCTTCTTTCGTCCTTTCCTTCCTCCTCTCCCCATCTCCTTCTCTCTCTCTCCTTCCTTTCCTTTCTTTCTTCTTGAAGCAAGATCTCAATTGATAGCGTAGGCTGACCTGGAGCTCAATCTCGCATCTCAAGCTCATGCATCTTAAGCCAGCCTAGACCTGTGGGAATCTCCTTGTCTCACTCTCATGGGTGTTCCTCCTCCTTTCTCTTCCAGCCTCTCTTCCTTTGTAGAGCAAAGGGAAGAGTGCTGTCCTGTCGTAGCTCTTGGATTTCAGGTCTTCTCACACACCTGTCAGGCGCACACCTGTATGGTGGATGCTCTAGCAGCAAGCCCACTGCTTAGAAACCAGAGCTCTCGGGTTCACTTGCTCTGGCTGTGCACCTCTGGACAGATTATCTGGTGGCTTCTACCGTCCTTACCTGCCTGTCTCCACAGGAGAAGGTATTGAAGTGGTATAGGAATCACGAGCAGCTGCTCTGAGATATGGCGCCCCCCAGTGGAAGCCATTATTTTCACCTGATCATTGGTCTTGGGAAGACAAAGCTTTTCTTCTTTAGGTAGGATGCGCCATTAATGGTGAGGGGCACATGATTTTGGTCAGATTCTTATGTGGCTCCTATTGGTATTTCACTTGAATCCGTGGCCATTTAAGGCTCTCCTGGAGCCTCCCCCCCATCCCATCCCAACTCCCATGGCCTGGAGCAGTGGCGATGGCAGGCCTCTGCAGTTCTGAGTTCTGTCTGGAAAATGAGTGAGATAAATGCACCAAGGCATGAAAAGGACTGCCCCGAAGCTCAATTGCTTTCGCTGCCTTGGATCCCCAGACCAATGCTCAGCTTGGAAACTCAGACCACAACAATGAAGTCACAGCTCCACACTGTTTTTAAATAAAAAAAAAATATATCAGCCGGGCGCACGCCTTTAATCCCAGCATCGGGAGGCAGAGGCAGGCAGATCTCTGTGAGTTTGAGGCCAGCTTGGTCTACAGAGTGAGTTGCAGGACAGCCAAGACTATACAGAGAAACCCTGTCGTGAAAAAACAAAAACAATAGGAATTAATTATGATATAGAATGGGTTTCATGACGGCATTTTCTCATCCATGTCTATATGTGTGTCATTGTACTTTGGCCATATTCATCCCCCATTACTGTCTTTTGTTCCTAGTCATGCTCCTGTGGGCCCTTCCATCCTCAAAATATTCCCCTTCTTGTTTCATGTCATTCATAGATGATGAGTAGATAGATAGATAGATAGATAGATAGATAGATAGATAGATAGATAGATAGGCAGACATACAGATAGCTGTTCATTCGTATAATGTCTAGATTCCACATAGGAGAGAAAATGTGTACTATTTAACTTTCAGAGACTGGTTTGTTTTGCTTAACATAATCTCCTGCTCTGCCTGTTTACTTGAAAATCACATAATTTCATCCTCCTTGGTGACTGAATAGAATTTCATTATAACTGTACACTACGGTGCAGGAAGCCACTTGCTGTTGATGTCCACCGAGGCCATCATCACTACTGTGAATAGTGATGAAATAAGCACGGTGTACGAGTGTCTCTGGTTTGCTGACACCATTTGTTTTTGTTAGAACTACCCACAGTCCTTCTGTCAATCACTCCAGGCAGGAGCACACGCAGAGGGGGAATGTGGGGTTCTTTACTTGCCACAAAGGCCTATAAGGAGCTCTGGAAACCTGCTCCTTTTACATTCTACCTCACCTTGGAGCCAGTCATAATTTGGGTTATTGGACATATTAGTCATTATTGGTTTTGTTTGTTTGTTTGTTTTTTGTTTTTCGAGACAGGGTTTCTCTGTAGCTTTGGAGCCTGTACTGTCCTGGAACTAGCTCTTGTAGGCCAGGCTGGCCTTAAGCTCACAGAGATCCATATGCCTCCGCCTCCCGAGTGCTGGGATTAAAGGCGTGCACCACTACCACCTGGCATTAGTCATTGTTGTAAAGGGACAGATCAACACTTGGCAGCTCTGTGCTTGTAGAGGTGCCCCCACAGAGATCTCAATGCTCTCCAAACACCTCCAGCCATTCTCTGCTCCCTGGAACTCTCTGTTATCCCTAGTTTTCTCTCTCAGCAGTTGGAGGATTCCACCAGCAGGGAGTGCAGGCCCACAGCCTCTTTCCAGTGTGGCTGCTCTTTGGTCTCCCCAGGGTCCCAGTCCAGATCCAGTCCCACCCTGGAGGGGGCAACTAGGGCATGAAAAGGGTCCTTGCCCAATGAGAGTGGTTCCTGCCTTGGTCTGGCCTAGGAGATGCAACAGGAAGGAATGGCCACAGAGGGTAGCAGCTCTCCTCCTCTTCCTGCAGCTGAGCTCCTGCTCCACCAGGAGAGGCTGGATAACCACTGTGCAGGTGTCATTGAGACTCTGAAGAAAGAGAGGCAGATGTTCTGTCAATTCCAAGAAGAGCAAGTCGTGAGGAGCAAAAACTTCCGCCGCAAGATCTACGACATGGAGCACATCTTCTTGAACGCCACCAAGAGCCAAAAGTAAGGGGTGGGAGTGTCTCCTTCCCAGGCCTGGCTCTGGGAACCCAGCTCCTTCTGGCAAAGGGGCTGAAGGCTTTAGGGGGCCCGCTTGTCAGCTTCCCTTTCCACCAGAGCCACAGAACCAGACTCCATGGGTAACACTGGATGTGTGTGAGGCCGTGGATGCATAGCCTTGGAGGGAAGAGGTTCATACACATAGTCCATGTGCAAGGGTGCAGATGCTGCGCTCAGAAATGTCCATGTCGGGACAGCTAGAAGGGCTTCCTGCAGGAGGGCATCGCCGATGAACCCAGAGGCACCTGCCAAAACTTAGGGCAGGGCCATCTGCAGGGCAGATAGAGCAAGAAGCTCCAGAAAGGGCACCCAGAGATGGAAGACAGGGGCCCCATTCAGGTGACAAGAAGGACCATGCAGGTATCTCTCTCTGCAGCAGTCAATCATGGGGGCAGCCGATTCAGGCAGCCTTTGCGGCAGGGAAGTAACTTTTGGTTCAGAAAGCACAGGTCAGGGTCCCCCTCTGCTGGAGAGTCAGATGGTCTGCTGGCGGGAGAACCAGGACTCAGTAGAGACTGGGACTCCTTTGCTAATTTGCTGACAATGCCATCTTACTTTTTATTTGGTGGGGTTGTCTCACTAAATTGTTCAGATATGCCTTGAGCTCACTGTCATACTGGCTAGCCTTGAACTTCTGACTCAGCCCCATGAGTGCTGGGATTACAGGCTTGTTCCACCATGCCTGTCTTTTAATCTCCTCCCCAGTGTTTTCTTTCCTGGCCAGAGGAGTTGGGCAGTGAATTTGGCAATGCCCAGGATTCCCACCAGGCTCAGGGTACACCCAGCCCTTTCGTGCGTCCCAGGCTGGTCATTCACCACACCCACGTCTCCCCTGTCCCCACAGGCTGGTTAATCTCACCAAAATACTGCACCGGGAGCTGCTTAGCTATGTGGATGTCATCCAGGTGTCCCTGAGAAGCTTCCGGCAGTACCTAGAAGAGAGTCTGGGCAAACTCCGCTATACCAACATTGACTTTGTCAAGCACTGCAGGTGGGAACCAATGTATGTTTTATGCCTCTACGAGCCACCAGAGTTTATTCTTGGGAGGTGGCCGTTTCCCTCTTGACTTACTTTTAACCACCTTTTGATGTGGCGTTCAGTGGTATTAGGTACAAAGTGCTGTCCACCAGCACTGGCACAAGAATTTTCCATCATCACAGACCAAAACTCTGTGTCATAAGCATTCGCTCCTCAGTCTCCTTCCCAGGTCCCTGCCGTCGCCATTTTACTTCCGAGCTCTATGAAATTTACTGTTCCACACTTAGTCCTCAAGGGATCGTCTATAATCACCTCCCCTAAATCTCAGAAAACATTACAGAAGGAATAGAAGCTTTGGGTGGAGAGTGGTGTTACTAAAAGACGTGTTCCGGAAGTGACATGACCGTTGTACCCATGAACTCACTGAGCTGAGGCTACACACACACACACACACAAAGACATGCACAAGACTGGACCCATTGGACATTTCATCCTGGGAGGGGGATGGATTCACAAGGCCCCTTCCATGGGGGACCACTGACAGTCAGTGGTTTCTAGGGGAAAGGTGTCCCCTTCTTCAGTGGAGTAGCCACTGATAAGCTACCCATGTTTCTGTAAGTAAACTCCCTGCAGCCCCTGCACCTCCATGTTCATACAAGCAACCCTAATTAAACCCAGTGGGTCACACATATGCAAGAGCTAAGACAGTAGGAGCAAGGCTTGTTGAGGGTGAGGAGGGATGAGAGAGGGCCATGGGGGTTAACAGAATTGAGATTCATTTATTATATATAGGTAAGAAGCCCTCAGAGAATAAATTTTAAAAAGTTAGCTGTCCCAGGCACTGGCTATAGAGGGGGCCATGCATTTGGCCTTCACTCCCTGGTGCATTCCATTTGCATGTACCCTCTTAGAGGCCGGTTCATTCTTTCCTTTTAAGGCTGAGCGATGCTCCATTGTGCTGGGTTGCACACCACAGTTTATTTTTCCACCCGCCTATTGATGAGTATGAGTGTTTTGTCTGTGTTTATATATGTGTATCACGTATGTGCATGCCCTATTGTAGCAAGCTTTGTTGTTGGCCACCAGCTCCCAAATAACAACATGAAGAGTTCTTATTAATTATGTAAGCTTGGCCTTAGCTTAGGCTTGTCCCAATAGCTCTTATAACTTAAGTTAACCAATTTCTATCAATCTACATTTTGCCTTGTGACTTTTTACCTTTCATTCCGTATGTCAAACTCCCTCCAAGTCCCATTGGTGTCTTGCATGAGCATGCCTAGATTCACTTACTACTTCCGTTCTCACTGCCTGGAAGTTCCGCCTATACCTTCTGCCTAGATACTGATCATTCAGCTCTTTATTAAACCAATCACAGTAATAGTTTTCACACAGTGTGCCGATATCCCACAACACCTGATGCCCTAGGAAGTCAGAAGAGGGCAGCAGATCCCCTAGAACTGGAGTTGCATATTGTTGTGAGCCACCACATGGGTGCTGGGAACCAAACCCAGGTCCTCCGCAAGAGCAGCCTGTGCTCTTAACTGCTGAGTCATCTCTCCTTCTCTAGCTCCTGGATTCATTTTTTAAAAAAGCTTGCATTATTTTGAAATTTGAAAATTTTAAAGATTATTTGAAAAATCTTTTATTCATTTAGCATAAATAAATGTGAAAGTGAGAAATAGATATTCTCGGGGGGGAGTGTTTCCTACACGTTCAGCAGACATTGCTGGCTTGTTCTGAGTAGAATCCTCCTAATGCGTGTTAATTATTTTACCTGTTATGACAAAGGTGACCTAAGGAAAGAAGGGTTTGCTCTGGCCCGTGGTCTGAGGGCAACATGGAAGGCACGGTGACAGGAGTGTGAGGCAGCCGGCTACATTGCCTTCCCAGTCAGGACACAGAAAGAAGTGACTGCTCGTACTAGTACGCCAGGCTTCCTCCCTTTATGGTCAGTCTAGGACCCAGATGGTTCTGCCCACAGTTAGGGCAAGTCTTCCCTCCTCAGTTAACCTCTGGAAAAGCCCTCGCAGACATGCCCAGTGCTGTGTCCCTTGATGATTCCAGATCCCCTGAGGCTCACAGTGAAGGCTAGCCATCCCACTAGGTGACAGTTTCCACCTCTGCCTGCAAGTCAGGGCATGCACTCTCCGTGGCATGCACTCTCCGTGGCATGCACTATCCTTGGCAGCGTCCACAAGGCTTGCATCTGTCTTACTCAGACTCCTCTGTCCTGCGCATGCCTGCATCACTCTCATATAGTTTAGCTCCATTTTAGTTGATTTGTTCATATTATCCTCCATCTGTAACTGTGTTTATTCACCTGATCAATCTAGTCCATGGGGCCTAGAGCTGGCTCAGCAGGTAGAGTCACTTATATGCAAGTCCGAAGACCTGAGTCTGGTCCCAGGATTCCACGAGGTGGCACAAGAGAACTGGCTCCTAAGATGGTCCTCCAACCATCCATGCACTGTGGCATGTGAGTGCGCGCGCACACGCGTACACACACACACACACAATTTCATAAATAAAGATGTAAAAGCTATTCTTTGAGGTTTAAAACTTAACTGTCACAATTTTCTTTCCTAGTTACATCAGTTGTTTTCCAAATTGACTGCTTCCTGCTTATATTTCCAAGCTCCCCTTTCTGCTAATATTCTGTTAGTTACTCGTTGCTATGGTAAAATACCTGGCAGAAGCAACTTGAGGAGAGGTAAATGTTGTTTTACACTTACAAAGGGCTATAGTCCACCATAGCAAGAAGGCATGGCATTGGGAGCATGAGGTGACTGGTCACATTGCTTCTGTCATCAGAAAGCAGAGCTCTCTTTTATTTCTTTTAACAACTTACATTTGGTTATTTTGTAATTTGTGTCAGATAATTGTAACATCTCTTGTGCTCTGCTCTCTGTTGGCTTCTCTAATGTATGGTGTCTTACTTGCTTGTGATTTTTCTTTTCACCAGAAGTCACTTGTTTCTCTTGGATTTTATCTGCAGGGTCTCTCTTTGAGGCCTGGACTCACGTGGCATTCCTTCAGAGAGTTGGTATTTGTTTTTACCAGACCACGTGGGGCAATACCTACTCAGGACCAATTGAAACTCTCTGCTTGAGGCTTCGTTTCATTTTGTCATTCTGGAGAACACATATTCAGTTAACAAATTCTCAGACTAGAAAGACCTTTCTTTCCTCCTTGACCTGGGGTCTCAGTATCCTGGAACCTGGTGAGGTTCATGTGTCACTCAATCTCACACTGAAAGTGCCACCCTGAGGATCCAGTTCCATGCTGGCCCTTCCCCCATGCAGTCATGGAGGCTCAGCATCAAAGTCTCCAGGTCAAAGTCAGCATTGGTACTACCCACATCCCGAAAGGACCCTCTAGTTTCACTTCCTCGAGAGACTGCAGACTTCTCATTCTTAGGTGTGATGTGGGAGGTCCTTCTGTACATGTGTTGCTTTAATTGGTTAATGAATAAAGAAGCTGTTTTGGACTATGACAAGGTAGAATAGAGCTAGGCAGGGAAAACTAAACTGAATTCTGGGAGAAAGAAGGCGGAGTCAGACAGATGCCATGTAGCTGCCAGAGGGGAAAGGTGCCAGCTGGAACCTTGCCAGCAGGCCATGAGTCTCGTAGTAAAATATAAAATAATAGAAATGGGTTAATTCTAGATGTAAGAGCTAGCTAGCAATATGCTTAAATGATTGGTCAAGCAGTGATTCAAATAATATAGTTTCTGAGTGATTATTTTGGGAGTCTGGGCGGCCGGGAACAAACAGCCTCAACCAACATAGGTGGACTTCTTCATTCATTCATTCAGTCAGTCAGTCACTCAGTGGTGTTGGGACTTGAACCCTGAGCCTCCTGCCTGTTAGACAGGCATGCTACCCCTGAGCTGCATGCTTATCTTGCTTTTCTGGAGTTTGTGTAGCATCTCATTTGTTTCAGCTGATCTGTCAGGGAACCCAACCTGATGCACTAGCAAACTGGCCATCCCACTGCCCCTGCCTTTGCATAACCTGCATCTATCTTCCCAGCACCTGCCTTGGGACCTGCAGGAATTGTTCAGTTTGACTGGTGGCCTTTGCTTCTCCTCCATTGTTCTTCAGATTGTTCTCAGAAGGGGGCAACTTTTCCCCTGAAGAAATTGAGTTACTGTGCCATCGATTGGAGAAGGAGGCTACCCGGATTGAGTTCGTTGAAAGTTTAATCATGATTCACATGGAGAAAATGGAGACGGAGTACCTGGACCAGGTAGGGGCTCCCTGTCCTCCCCCCAGACAGCTTCCAGGACTGCCTTCCAGAGGCTGTCACTTCTGAAGAAAGGATACACCTGGGCCCCAGACATATTAAAGCTCCCCCATTCTTCCAAGGTCTGATGTTCCAGATCAAGTTCACCCTGATTTCCTTCTCATCTTTCCTTCTAGGCCAATGATGTCATCAACAAATTTGAGAGTAAATTCCATAACCTGTCTTCAGACCTGATTTTCGTAGAGAAAATCCAACGGCTGATGACAAACCTGCAAGTGAACATCAAGTGTCAGGTAGGTCGGGTCCACCCTCCATCTAGTGGACATCCATCACACACACACCTGCAGCGTGGGGTCTGTCCAGGGGTGCTTCAACCAGCTCCACCCATTTACTGAGTTACTGTAATCCATAATCACCAACTTATTTGGTTTAGCATTGTTTGTCCATATAAGAACTGGATGGACTGTGTTTGTATCCATTTTAGAGATAAGGAAACTGAGGCAAGGTCTGGGGGGACAGTTCAGTCCTTAAAGTGCTTGCCTCACAATAGGACCTGAGGTCAGTCCCCAGAACCCATGTCTAAAAAGCTGGGCATGGTCTACATGCTAGCAGTTCCAGTGCTGGGGAGGAGAGACAGGCAGATGCCTGGGGCTTGCTGACTGGTCAGGCTAGCCTACCTGGTGAGCTCCAGGCCAATGAGAGACTCTGTGTGGACAATACAAATGGGAGCTGATGGATTATTAAATAATAATAAAACAAAAGGAGGACATGAATTTGGGGTGCTAAGGAGGTGGGAGAAAATCTGGGAGGAGATAGGGATAGGGGTGAATATGGTGAAAACACATTGTATAAAATTCTCAAAGAATTAATAAAAAATATTTAAAACAAGCCAGGCGGTGGTGGTGCACACCTTTATCCCAGCACTCGGGAGGCAGAGGCAGGTAGATCTCTTTGAGTTCGAGGCCAGACTGGTCTACAACAGCTAGTTCCAGAACAAGCTCCAAAGCTACAGAGAAACCCTGTCTCGAAAAACAAACAAACAAAAAAATATTTAAAATAAAACAAAAGTGGATTGCTCCTGACAATAACATTGACCTCTGGTCACAATCTGCACGCACACAAACACACACACACACACACACACACACACACACACACACACACACACACACACACACACAGAGAGAGAGAGAGAGAGAGAGAGAGAGAGAGGCTAAGATCAATGCTGAGAGAAGAGACCTGGATGAGGTGTCTGCAGGGACATGTCCATCCTCATTCCAGAACTGAGAGACCATGGGATAGGTGGAACTCATCATACACTAGACATGAAGAGCCTGGGCTGACCACTTAGCAACATAGGGGTTTAAGTGCAAAGCTCTCATGGCCCAGTTGTACATGTCCAAGGCACTTAAGATGCTGGACACTCATGGGCACAGAAGATCAATCTGCAACAGTGGCTCCAATTTCATTGTCTCACACCAATGATGATTAACAGCTCAGATACCCATGGGAGTATGCAAAGTAGAAATAGGCTTTGTTAAAATTGCTACAGAAAAGTAAGAAATTAAGGAAAAGTGAGCGAAATTCCTGAGAGTAGGAAGACTTTCCAAGAGATGGAAAGACACTGTGTTTCCTTTTTCTAGGATGGGTTTTGTAGGGCGGTGTCAAGACCTGGAAAGAGGCTGAGGTCATCTTTTAAGATGGGCTGATTATCTGGGCTCTGATGAGCCAAGCAAATGGAGGGCCCCCACTCTCTCTGCATGTCTCCTGAGCCCAACAAGAGAGATAATCACGGGCTACTCTTGGGCTGCCCACTGAGTTAGGGGCGGCAGAAGCCCTCCTCTGTCTGTCTCTGACTCTGGCTTTGTTAGTTATTGACTGTGACTGTCAGCCAGTTGTTGGTCATTAACCGGTGTTGCTACCTCTGACCTTGAAGGTGTCTTGTTGTTTATTATACTGAGCTCTCTCCGTTCTCATACTTATGTGACCAGCGTGTATACCACAAATAATAAAAACCCAGAGATGGATATTGGGGTTCAAGTTGTAGATCAGGAAAGTAAAGCAGACAAGATCACTGGAGAGATCTTACCTCTACCAGGGCTCAGACAAACAAAGGAGCTATCCAGCAATGTTTTCCACCAACCTCAGACTCCACACTCCACTGAGTTCCTGTCTCTGCCCCTTTATATTCCTCTCTTTGCCTAACCATATCACTCCTGTCTCAACCTCCCTAGTGCTAGGATTAAAGGCATGGGATTCCAGGTGAGCTCTGTTTCTCTTTTAGACAGATTCAATCTTGTGTAGCCCAGGGTAGCCTTGAACTCACAGAGATCCATCTGCCTCTGTCTCTCGAATCCTGGGATTAAGGTACATGCCACTACTCCCTGGCCTGTGTGGCTGACTAGTATGACTGCTTTGTCCTCTGATCCTCAGGCAAGCTTTATTTATTAAAACACAAATAACATGCCACCATAAGCATGTAGCTATAACATGATGAGCTAACTCTACCACAGCCACCAAGACATAGCTGCATCTTTCTTAGTTAGCTCACACGTAGCTCCCTGTCTGTAGCATGGGTTAGTGATCTGTAGTGGAGGCTTCTTCTGAGAAGCCATCCTTACTTATGCTTTAGTCTGTTGTAGCTACGTGAAGCAGGGATGTTTGAAGGACCGTCGTGTTCCCTAAGGACATCTCAGGGCCAGCCAGAGGCCACTCAGAGGCCCAGAGCCCTCTCCTCTTCTTAGTCTCCCCTCTTGGTTGTCTCATGCACAGCCATCAGCCTTTGAATTCATCTTCCTCACTGCTACAGACTCAGTCATTGAAGCCTTCATCTTCCTTTCAACTTCAGCTCTCGCTCTCAC
Organism: Ondatra zibethicus; assembly: GCA_004026605.1. Taxonomy (NCBI): domain Eukaryota; kingdom Metazoa; phylum Chordata; class Mammalia; order Rodentia; family Cricetidae; genus Ondatra; species Ondatra zibethicus. The sequence continues at coordinate 108,096 of PVIU01001970.1, read as the reverse complement.
GGCAACCTTTGTGAGCGACTTGCAGCTTCTGTCATGGGTTCCTTTCCCTTACTGCCGAGGAAGCTAACTCCTGCATCTCTCGGCCAGCACACATTCAAGGAGCAGAGTCTGACGACCTCCTGCCAGAGCCAGCCAAACTGTCTCCTGAGACTGGGAGACCTTCCAGGGAAGGAAGTGTTTGCTCAGGCCTCAAGCTCTGAGCCTGGACTCAGTCACAGCCACCTGCTCTATCACTCAAGGGACCTTCTTTACCCATCTGGGAACTGGGAACCATACAGGCAACTCAAAAGTTGTGGTGCCAGCCAGAGAGCTGATGTGTGCTACACTTGATGTGGGCCCTGGTGCAGAGTGAGTGAGGGAAGATGAAGGAGGGAATTTAACACCTCCAAGAGAAGGTTCCAGTCATCCCAGAAGGGAAGTAGAGATCTAGCTCTAGGGAGCAGAGCCCAGAGGCCAGAGGCCATGGTCACCCTGCCCTGTTCAAGGGACACATTCCTTAGTGTGCCTCCAACCAGCAAGGGAAAACTCCTTCCCTGAGATGCTCGCAGTCTGCAGGGGTTGCATTCTCAGTAACAAAGGTCTTAAGCAGAATGCATTTACTCTGGGGACAGTACTGGACACGCAGATGAAACACAACAAGGTGGCAGTCATCTGTGGCTCTGTGACAGAGTCATACTCCCTAGCAAGTACTTGACCACCCATCCGAGCCATCTTCCCAGACTCCACAGCCGCAAGTTCTGTTTAAGACGCCGACTTAGTACTGATTTTACATGTGAGAAGCTTGGGATCTGTTTAAACTGGCATATGATTTACATGACTTTATAAGCAGTGTATTCATTATCTTATGTGTGGGAGTGTACATGTGATGCACATATGTGTGTGTGCATGCATGCACAGAGGCCAGAGTAGATGTTGGTACCTTCTGTCATTCTCCTCCTTACCATAGCCTTGAGAGAGTGTCTAACACTGAGCCAGCTCACTGCTTTAGCCAGACCGGCTGGCCAGAGCACTCTCCGGAGCCAGCTCCCCACTCTGAGGTCGCAAGCACAAATGGCTATGTCCGTCCTTCTGTGTGAGTACAGAGTATTCAAACTCACTTCCTTTAGGCAGCAGAGCAAGCACTCTTAGCCACTGAGCCGTTTCTCCAGGCCCCTGCATACTCTTTAAAGACTACTCTTTGGGTAGATTCCCTGTCATGGCTGGGTTGTCAGGGTGGCTTTTTTTGGGGGGGTTGTTTTTGTTTTTTTTTTGAGTCCTCTTTTGGCATGATGCCCGTCCAGGACTGTGAGGAGCACCCTTGTCCGGGACACTGCCTGTGTCCTCGTGTGTCCTGAAAACTGGAACGCTATGACAGAGTGTCAGTGTTCCAAGGTTCTGTATGCCTCCTGGTGGGTCTTACATACTTAACCACACTCTGTGGCACCAGGTTCATTTAACCCATACCTATTTAATAAAGAAACAAATTTTTTAAACATGTATTGCTCTACTTTCCAATATGGCTATATACTCTCTCAGTGTATTTTTTCAGTGTTTAGTCAATTTAATATATATCTTGAAGAACAATTGCCTGTTCTTGATATATATTCAAAAAACAGAATCTCAAAACTCCTGGTTTTCTAGGTGGCAAAGTCCAATTCACAAGCAGAAGGATTGAATTCTTCTCTGGAACAGCTTCAACAGAAGATACAAACCTGTAGAGACCACCGGGGAGACAAGGGCGTGAGTGCATCACAGATTCTGAATGTGCCCAGTCAAGAATGGCAAAGTTGGTGTAGACTTGCATCTGGGTAACAGAGTTCTCCAGCACAGAAAGGGTGGGGTGTCTCTGAGCCTTGCCGGCTAACTTTTGTGTTAATGGAAGGCAGAAAGAAAAAACGACCAATCCCCCCCACCCCCACACACACACCTGTACAACAGCCTCCAGTGAGCATGTAGAGGTCAGTGAGGGACTAGATGGGGGACCCTACTTCCCTCTGCAATGCCATCAGGCCTCCCCCTCTGTACTGAGAGCTCAGCCCCAGGTGAGAAAAGCAGGAGCTCTGTGCTCCTCTTCATCACAGACATAAACTGATTTTTTATGTCTAACCTGTGAAAAGTTGGAATTGCCACTGAGCTCAGCAGGACCGTGTTGATGAGTGTCTCTGTCTCCCCCAAGGCAAGCAGAACAGGTCTCTGGGTGTGCGCATACTTGATTTTTGGCCATGAATGCCTGTCTGTCTGCACCTTGTTCCATACATATGTGCCCTGGTCTCACGAGGTATCTCCCAGAGCTGGGTACCTGGCCTGCAAGTCCAAGAGAAATGCTTCCTGCTCCATTTCTCTCATGTCAGCTCTGGGCTGTGTCCCTATCAATGTGAGTCCCAAGAGGTCATTTATTTTTTTCTATTTTCTTTGCAAATTTTTGTATGGTATGGCACATGATTCTGGAGAAAAGTTCCCACAGGGCATCACATGCAGAATGAATGTCCCTCTAGAGACAGAGACACTCTCACTCCCATTGTTTGCCTTCATAGAGTTTCCTACATACCCACTGAGTAAATCATGCTGAAGAGAGGTTGTGTAGACAGAAGGTGGTTCCTACATTTTGTCCATCACTCTTCTTGACACCCTTTCCTGGTGTCAAGGGACAGACTAGCCATGACTGTCCAGAAGAGCGACATTTAGATTCATTTCTTCCTCTTCCAAGCTCCACCCATTCTTTCATATTGGGTGGATATCAGGAGACCTACCCAGCCTCCCGACTAGGTGGGAAGAGTGTGATCTGGGAGTCCCATTCCTGTATTGATGGAGGAGCCTGGTTTATAGTCTGCAGAGCAGTGATAAGGAGACAATGGTAAAGTCTTGGATGCATAGTGATGATAAAGATGGTGGAGGGTGCATGCCTGAGCCTGTAGGGTGCTGCTGAGGGGAGTTGCCTAGAGATGGGCAAGTCAGCCTTTCTGCACAACTCTCCATCCTCCTGCCAACTGGACCAAATGTATCCTTTAAACATAATTTTAGATTTAGAGGAGACACTGGGGGTGTCCATATCCCCATCTCATAGATGAAGAAACCGAGTCAGATCGCTTTGAGTCACTTGTCTATAACTGAACCTACAAGGCCAGGAACAGAACTCCCCCATCAGTGAAGGATCTGCCACCTTAGGACAGCTGCCCAAGAGAGCCAGCCAGTGACACCCCCACCCTCACCCCCTGATGCACATATTCCTCCAGGACCATTTCCTATAAGAGAGGGGACTTGAAAGAACCAAAGGTTGTACTTCCTGGATAAGCCCCTGTCCCTGCGCTTCTGGTGACCCTGCCTGTTTTCTGGGCACTCTCTCCCTCTGTATTCCCATTAGATGGTGAACACAGATGACCTCCTTGCCTTTGTCCGATCCTGGAAGGAAAAACTGAGCCAGAGGATTAAGTACCTCAACTGCAGCCTGGATGTGGTGTCCATAACCCAGGAGGTCTTTACGGTAAGGAGCACGGAGAGATCAGGAAAAGGGTAGCGAAGTTGTAGTCCAGGCTCTGAGGAGACACCACAAGATCTAGTACAGCGGAAGAGGAGAGGAGATGCCCAGGCTTCATCAGGTCTGATGTTAGGGAAGGAGAGGACTCACTGTGGAGTCAGATCTCAGCTGAGGTCCCCTGTGGCCTGGCTCCTTACACTTGTCTTTTAGGAGACTCCTCACATCTTTGGTACTACTGCTCTCTCCCAAGGTTTTCAAGTTAGCCAGTGCATGTGGCCTCAGCCACGTCCATCCGCCTCATCCTCTGCCTCCCATTTGCCATGAGCAGTCATATCCTCCATCTCTTTCTCTAGCTACTAAGTCCTCTCACATACTCGATGCCCAGTCCCTATACAACAGCAAAGGCCCAAATAACTTTGTCATTCTCCTGCCTTTGGTGTCAAAGTCAAACCCTTCAACCAGTCAGTCACATGGATTTCAGTATCCTTCATCCCTCTCTCCCAGTCAAAGGCATCTCTTGCCTTCTGATCTAGGTGGGACTGCTGGCCCTGGCGTATCTCCCACTTCCCCATGAATCCACTGACTGTGAGGTAAGGTCTCTGGTTAAAGGGCCATCTGCCAGAGATTGAGCACTGGCATGGGCAGAGCCTGCATGACCTGCCCCTTTCCCCATTCCCACATCAGGCTTTGCTCATGAGCTTCTCAGTCACTCCCAAGGAACTCCAGCGCCAATTGCTGCCTGAGTAGGCTGCTGCTGCTTGTAGCTACAAATATCCGCCATTCCGCTGCTCCCCTGGACTGGTTTCTCTCCACCCACCAGGTCCCGCTCACCAGCTCCTACAACCGCTTATGAAATAACCATTCTGAGGCTTAATATTAATTATACACTCTTTGCCCTATTAGCTCAGGCTTCTTATTAACTAACTCTTACATCTTAAATTAACCAGTTTCTATTATTTTATATTTTACCACGAGGCTTATGGTTTGTTACCTCTTGCTTCTTGGGCGGCTACATGGCATCTGCCTTACTCTGCCTTCTTTCCTCCTATATCTCTGCTTGGATTTCCCGCCTTGCTATTTTCTGCCCTGCCATAGGCCAAAGCGTCTTCTTTATTGACCAATGGTAATAATACATATTCACAGCATACAGAGGGGAGTCCCACATCAACCACTCTGCTCTCACTGCCAGATTCTGGCTACTCTTCCCTCCAAGGGGAGTCTTTCCCTTCTGTGAAGCTAGGTAACCCTCCCCCACACACAACCATTCCCTACACTGCTCATGACAACACAGAGGCTCCAGGGTTCTAGCCTGTGCCCTTTCAAAGGCCTGACAGGAGAGGAGACTCAGAATAAACGATGGAACAGCAAGACTGATTACTCTGTGGGCCTCTTTACTGCCCTTTCTCCCAGGCAGTTGGTCACTCTTAGTCTTGTCTTCATTTATTCCTTCATCCCATGGGGTCAAGAAACCAGTTGGGGATATCGTGGCTGGTGCTGCAGGTCTTACTTCATGCTCACAGAATATGCTGGAAGTTTTCCTTCATAGGACTGGTCCTAATTCTGACCACACGTGTGTGTGTGTGTGTGTGTGTGTGTGTGTGTGTGCATTGAATGTCTGTCTGTCTTAACCTAGACTGCAAGCTTCAAGAGGCCAGAGACCCTCTACAGCCTCTCTATCCATGTCCCCAGAATTCAGACAGAGCCGTGTGGAGAACAGGCCTTGGGAAACCTTTCTAAAGTGTGGCGTGAATGAATGATGATCAATCGACCCCCTGAGGGAATAGGAGCACAACCACTGTATAGGGCAAATGAGCTCTAAGAACCAGGCAGCTTGCCTCCAGCCATCACTTGGACAAGACAGCAATGGACAGGATCTGCAGCCCCCTTAAAATGTGGTCCCTCTTCTCAGAATTTCTCTCTGAACTGCAGGACACCATCCTGACTGAAATGGAAGTGGAGAGTGACATCCATGAGTCTTCAGAAGACCTTGAGGAGGAAGCCAAGGTGGGCCCTGTCACCCCTGAGTCCTTCGCCCAGCCAACCCGCATGGGGAGGCCCATGATCGAAGACCCTGCTGTGGATGTGGTCAAGAAGATCCTTCAGTGAGTGCCTACCACTGTGGCTCTGGGGCCCTCCTCCCTGGAGCACCATGGGAGAGATGCTCCAGGAGCCTGTGACCTCAGCCCAGAGGCTTCCTCTCTTAAACCTCAGTTACTCACCCAAATTCCTGAGCTCATGGTGAGACTTTTGGATGTTACCCAGGGTTTAGCCTGGGCTGTTGTCATGGTCACCTTCCTTCCCTTTGGTTTCAGAATTCCTCAGACAAAATTGGCAAGCGCGTGTGATAAGGATCGCTCCCACACAGGTAGAAGCACAGGCCTGTGGGTCTCAGAGAAGGCAGTGATAGGGGAATTGGTGGCAGCTCCAGCCCATTGTCACCTCTTCTTCTCTGCTCTTGTCTTGGACACATGTCACCCAAAGCCTTGAAGAAACATCGGTACCGGGGAGAAAAGTCTTTGAAGAAGGCCTTGGCTAGCTCCAGTGGCATCTCAGCAGGGAGGTGAGGAGGCAAGGCCATCTCAGATTTCCCCTTCACAGACACTCTGGGCCCACTTGTCCCCAGACAAAGGCCAGGTGGCCTGTCTTTTGCTCAGACTCCAGTCTCGGGTACCACTTGCACTCAGGTTCAGGAACTGTGTGGGAAGGAGGTGGGGAGCATTGCTACAGTGGCTTATTCAGGCCCGAGTTCATCCTTAGGGGTGGATCACAGCTCCAACATGCTTGCACCTGGATAAGTATCTGGGTGACTGTCACTAGGATGACAGGTAGATCCCTGCCCTTCAATCTACCCACAAACTGAGCAGCGCTAGAAAGGGGGCAGACTGAGTACAGAGCAGGTAGGTTTCCTGGAACAACTTCATAGATACAGGAGGACTAGGACATAGTTTCTACGTCCATGATCACCTGCTAAGCTCTGGAGAGGTCATTGATCACACATGAGCCTCTGGCCAATAGCTCTAACTCACATATTTTAGAGAAAGCAAATGACAGAAGTCAAATGGCTGAGCCAACTTTGGTCTTTGCTAAGCCTTGCATAACATACGTTTTGTGTGTGTATGTGTGTGTTAATTATACCTTGTGTAAATGAATTCAGAGCTAACTAGTTGTTAGTTAGTGTTGTATTATTATCTACTGACTCCAACAGCTTTCCTTCAGTCTTCATGGGAAAGGGAGGATGTAATCTTCTAAACCTGACCACCTCTGCCACTTGCCCTCTACTTGACCGTGGCTGGGACTCAGCAATAAACCCAAACTTAAGGTTTTTGTCCTAAAATCCAGTCATCTTGTTCTATAGGCATCACAGGTTCTCAGGCATCCCAGGCAGGGCCCAAGGGGTACAGAAGCATCCTCATCCCCACAATGACCTTCTTCTGTCTGACAGCATGACCCGACATACCAAGATTGTCCGAGTTGACAAAAAGTACCAGGTGCTTGGGGAAAGGCCTCCTCCTCAGGCTGAGTAAGTACTGACACATTGTTTCCCCTTATGGGAACCCTTTCTTTCTGTGAGAACATTTTCCCTCTGTGAGAACCCTTTCCCTCTGTGAGAACCCATTTTCTCTGAGAGAACCCTTTCCCTCTGTGAGAACCCTTTCCCTCTGTGAGAACCTTTCCCTCTGTGAGATACCTTTCCCTCTGTGAGGACCCTTTAGCTCTGTGAGGACCCTTTCTCTCTGAGAGAACCCTTTCCCTCTGTGAGGACAGTGGAGGAGTAGGGAGGGGAAACTTACACATCAAGGTCAGTTTGTCTTAGCTTAATACATGTATTTGTTTAGAGACATTTTCACCAAAAGTTCATTTTCCAAACTCAGTATTTCATGATGACAAGACACTCTTGAGGTTTGAAGGATTTGATTGACTTTGTTTGATTGTTTGCAGTTTTCCCAACCCACTGCATTCTTCTTTTCCTCTATCAGCACTTTAGTGATTAAAGCAAAAGCTAGTTTACTTTGGTATAGCTTCTTTTTGAGCAAATCAGCAGAATCTCAAGTTGAAGATGTCAGAAGCCCTTGGAGAACACCAAGCCCTAGAGTTGAGCCCCACTCTCTCACTGAGGGCCCCCCTACTCTTCTTAGCAAACTTTGACCCCCGGAGGGGGCTCTTACCTCTGGAGCTAGGGAACTATGTGAGGAAGGATGTCTAACCCACCAGGACTCAGGAGAGACCTCACGTTGGCAGCTTGATATGCTCTCATCCTATGCATATGACATCCTGTGCCACCCTGACCCTGTTTCCTCTAGTTCTGTGTCATCTTTATTCCACAGAGAGGCGAACTCCCACAATAGTCAAGACATAGAACTGTTCCACCCCACAAACACCTCTCTCTTACCATTTCCTTCCCCACCCCAACACCGAACAATTGGGAATTTGCTTGATGTTTCCCTGTAATTTTACCAGTTGGAGAATATCATACAAATGGACTTGCAGTGTTTGACTTTCTCAGTGACAGCACAATGCCCCCAAGTCCCATCTTAATCTCACTCTCCTACTATAACAGAATGTCTAAGGCTGTCCAATGTATAAACATCCAGAGATTTATTTCTTCCAGTTGGGAAGGTTGGGAAGTTCAGCGCAGAACTACCAGCATCGAGCCAGGCAGGGTGGTTCTTGCCTATAATCCTAGAACCTAGGGGCTGATGCATGAGGATCTCAAGTTTAGCCAGCCTAGGTTACATAGCAAGACCCTGTCTCCAAACATATCTTTCCATCAGGTCTCATTCCTATGATAACTAAACCATACCCTGAGTTTCCAGCATGTCTTAGTTGGGGTTGACTATTGCTGAGAAGAGACACCATGGCCAGAGCAACTCTTATCAAGAAAACAGTTCATTGAGGGGGGCTCGCTTACAGTGTCAGAGGCTCAGCCTTTTATGATCACGAAGGGGAGCATGGCGGCATGCAGGCAGACATGGCGCTGGAGCTGAGAGCGCTACACCTTGCAGGCAACAGGGAATCAACTGAAGTGTCTGTCACACTGAGGGAAACTTGAGAAAAAGACCTCAAAACCCGTCCCCACAGTGACACACTGGAACAGAAGGTATGCATTCCAGCCTCAAGGTCTGGATTAAAGGTGCCTGTCATCCAGCTTCCTCCAACAAGACCACATTTCTCCAACAAGGCCACGCGTCCTAATAGTGCCACTCCCTATGAGCTTATGGGGGCCAAATACATTCAAACTATCGCACAACACATGAGCTTTATTTGTATTTCATGCGTGTGTTTGCCTGGGTTATGTCTGCACTATGTGAATGCAGGTACACAAGGCTAGAAGAGGGCACCAGATTCCCTGCAACTGGAGTTACAGGTGGTTATGAGCTGCCATGTGGTGCTGGGAATCAAACCCAAGTCCTCTGGAAGAACAAGTGCTCTTAACCACTAAATCCATCTCTTCAGCCCCAGTCAGCTATTTCTATGCCTTACTTAAAGGCATGATTTTTTTTCCTCCATCTCCTGGTGGTTGCCAGGATTTTTGTCTAACCTGTACTGTTTTTCTCTTAAACACTAATAAAATTGTCCTTGATTTAAAAGTGTCCCTGTTAGAAAACGAACACACAAGGGAAATGCTCAGCCTCACTGGGACACCAAGAGATGAGCAGAGCAGGGGACAAACACATTCCATACTTCACCTGAGACTCATTCACTAACTAACCCACTAACCCAGGACTGCAAGGGAGCAGCCAGCCTAGCGAGGGAAAGCAGATGCCCTGCACTGAGGGCAGAGATCATCAACAATCACCCTTCTAGAAATTCCAGAAGCCATCAGCAGAGGCTAATGGGAGTCATCAGAGTCAGCCATCCACAGGTCTTCATACCTTTCTCCCAAAGAGCTCATCCCCCTGCAAATGAAAAAACTCCTCGAACAAAGATATTCCGCATAGCTTGTGTTGTGCAGCCAGTTGCTGCTTGGAACTGCTCTGTTCTGAAGCGAATAGGAGCCCTGCAGGAGACAGCAATGCACACTCTCCGCAAGAAAGCACCCACTGGTGGTCTAAGTGAAGGCGGTCCTGGAAGACAGCATATTAACCAAAGGACAACTATCTTCAAAGCGTTGCGGCAAACAGCCATGCTCTCATTCAGTTGCAGAGATGGTTCACAGCCTCAGGCCCGTTTCGGTCACTGTGGTGGGACCACTTAGAGCAAAGCAGTGGTGGGCAGACGTGATCTAGAGAATGGGGAATATTATGACTCATACCATCAGATCCAAGGTCCTGTGATGCTAGAGGGGAGCCAGAGCCAGCTTCTGACAGAATGTGACCTAGATGCCACTATTCTTATGGTTCCTCCAGGAACCTGGGACCAGTGTCTAGCGACCAGGATAAGTGGAGTCATCTCTCTGGAAGTTACTCACGGTTACACTCACCAATTGTTTGGTTGTTTGGGGTTCTGTTAAGGGTTCTCTCTCTGACAGAGCTCCCCTAGGAAAGTAGAATGTTGGGAGCTTTCATCAGCCTTTGAGAAATATGTGAAAGTTCTTGAAGGAGCTTGATTGGTAGAGCATCCTGTCACTCTCAAGCAAGGAAGTCTTCTAAGGCTAAGATTCTGTGGGACTGGCAAAACGTGTTACCTACTGTGCAAATTTAAAAAAAAAAAAAGAAGCCCCATGCAATACCTTATTGCTGATTTTCTAGAAGTTTGAGGCAAAGCAAGGTCTCGGCCCCTCAGCCCTGTCTCCTGCTCATCCATGCAATGCTTTTCATGCCAGTTGAAAATGGAGAAAAAAAACGCTGAAATTCCAAAAAAATGAAAGGATTGCAAACTGTGGTGCATCTATATTTAATGGTCCTCCACAGCCATGGAAGACCATACCCCAGCACAGGGGGTGCTAAGTTTGAGAAATGGACAGAGAATATGTGGAATCCACATGAAGCTAGTTGTGTTTGCTTTTAAGGAACATCACCTGGAGGAAATGCACTAAAATGTTGGTGTTAAGTTCGCCTCCTTTCACTATAATTGCAGCTCTTAAAAATCCAATGAGTAATTTTTGAAATGATAGACCATGGACCAGTGTACACAGACTTCAGGATCTGGCAAGTAGTAGTACTATCTATGGGCAGCAGTCTCAGACACTTCAGAGTCATTGTGGATTATCAGTGTCCCAAGACTCCAGGCAATCTGAAGACACTGGCTCTTCATCTCACCTTTGCTTTTAAAACAGTTGAGCTTTTGGGGCATGAATATCCAACAGTCAGTAGAACTTTGCTTTGAAGTCTCTGGTATGTGAACCACAGCCCTAGTGGCCAGGACCCTAACTTAGACTGAGTGGAGGAGGTGCCTGTCTGTGTCAGGGTTATGATTGCTGTGATGAAACACAACGACCAAAACCCACTTGGGGAGGGAAGCGTTGATTCACTCACTGTTCCATATCACAGTTCATCATCAAAAGCAGCGAGGGCAGGAACTCAAGCAGGGCGGGAACCTGGAGGCAGGAGCTGATGTGGAAGCCATGGAGGGGTGCTGCTCATTAGCTTGCTGTCCATGGCTGGCTCAACCTGCTTTCTTATAGAACCCAGGACCACCAGCCCAGGGATGGCCCCACCCACAATGGGCTGGCCCTCCCCTGTCAATCACTAATTAGGAAAATGCTTTACAGGCATGCCTGCAGCTGGAACATATAGAGGCGGTTTTCTCAGTTGAGGCTCTCTCCTCTCAGGTGACTTGAGCTTGTGTCAAATGGACATAACAGTGCCCTGTAGCGGGATTACTCTTTGGCTTACTATGTTTAAACTTTCAATCTACTTTTATTATCATTATGAGAGAGAGTGAATGTGGGTGTATGCGTACTACTTGTGCACGAGTGTGTGTGTGTGTGTGTGTGTGTATGTGTATACATGCACATGCGTGTGGTCAGAGAACAACTTTCAGGAGTTGGTTCTCTCCTGCCGTGTTAGGCAGGGCCTCTCTTCTTGTTTCTGCTGCATCACATGCTAATTTCAGGGTGACTCACCAGTCTCTGACTCCCTTCTCGTGGGAGGAGTGCTGGGATTACAGACACCACTTCATCTGGGTTTTCAACATGGACGCAAACTCAGACCTGCTTGGCAATCAGTTTTACCCCTGAACCATCTCTCTAGCTTTGACTTAATATTCGTAACTAATCATTTTTATTGTTACTGTTTTAGACAAGATTTTAGTAGTTCAGGCTGACCTGGAGCTCAAAGGTAGCCAAGGACGACCTTGAACTCTTCCTCACCCTGCCTTGACCTCCTACTGGGATTACAGGTGCAGGCTATCCTGACCAGCTCGTTATTTTTTCAAAGAGTTCAGAGGCCAACCGATGCAGAGACCACCAGCGCCCCTGCTGAATTTCTCCACCCCACGGTCTTCACTCAGAGTTAGAACATATTAAAATGCTACCACCATGTGGATTTGCGCAGATAGGCATTCATAAATGGGGACCGTGGACTGTGTGTGGCCGAGAGTTCCATGGAGGAGGCACCGAGGGGCAAATGCGTCCATGTTCACGGAAGTGAGAAGAAAATACTTGATTAGCTACTGTGCAAAGTCCCTACTTAGAGGCCCATTAGCTATTTCTGATTCAGTAAATTTAAGTTTCTTTTTTGTGGACTTACGGCCTTCTGTTTATTCTGAGCTCATGCAGGAAATTCAGGAGCCAGACATATGTCCGTCTAATAATCTCCCAATCAGTATTTTAAATACTTGGTAGACTTTACAGTCTGCTGGGAGAGACAGAGTTTAATTAGCCAGTCAAACCAATCAATCCCCAACCCACTGATTAGGGTGCCCCAGAGGAGCAGACAGTAGCAGAGAGCATTAGAATCAGGCAATCGAGAATCGGTACAGAGCTAGGATCAGATGAAGAAAAAGGGACAAATGACAAATGGGACCAAGAGGTTCCACAACTGTTTTCTTCTTCTTCTTTCTTTCTTTTTTTTTTAAATTGGGATGTTCAAAGGGCAAGGTTCTGGGGCAGTAATGAGTAATTACTAGGAGTAGGGTCGAAGAAGAACACTCCATTACTTGGCTCTGTCTGTGTTGCTGCATCTGTAAGAAGCACCTCAGAGATGTGCTTTGTTTGGGTTGCAGGGACTTCAGAAGTATCATCCTGACTCTCCTCTGGGACAGCAACGAGCACCTGCTCTTCGTGGTGGAGGTGAGAGCCACCTGCAGGCCCTTTGCCTACCCCGAAGCCCCTCCACCTATACAGTCTGTGGAGCAGGGCACTCTAAGATCCTACTCCCTCAAGACCCCATATCTGTTCTGTTTGTTTCTTTTTGTTTTGTTTTTAATTTTTCCTCTTAGAAACTAAACCATCCAATGTGTGAATCACATTTGTTAATCAGCAAACACTGCTTGGACACAGTTTGCCAGTTTATCTAACCAATCAGCAAACATTGCTTGGACACAGTTTGTATGTCAGCAGATGAGTGTAGCGTGTCAAGAGGAAAAAACCAACCTCTGTCCCTAAGCGCTCCAGCAACCAGACATGGTGGGATACCATGGTCCTACTGCAGCCAGCGTTCAAATCCCAAGACAGGGAAGGGGCGTGGGTGGGAAGAAATGAGGTAGTGACCGACCACCAGATGAGTTTCACACAGATGGCCAGCTCCGAGTAGCTCCAGTGGTCTTTATACTTCAAAACAAGCATGTTTTTTCCATACTAACAAACATGTTTTTCCCTTCCTCCAATGGTCAACCTCCAGCAAAAACAAATATGTCAAGTATGTTTTTTCCCCCATCTTTTACATCAAAACACCTTTTAAACCAAGAACAATGCCTATCATTTTGCTAACTTGGCCAAATACTGAGCCAGGTACATCCTGTATTTTCGAAGTCAAAAGGTGATCAGCATAGGCACACATTCTCAAGAACAACAATACTGTTGAAAACTTAACAAAGCCTATTTACAGAAACAGGGGCGATGTGCCGTAAGCTATCGGCACACAGTTAGCTTGCACTCCAACTGCCTGCTAACTTCTATTGGCTCCAACCCTGTCAGCAGGGAATCAGAACAGTTCCCCAGGTCTGGAGTGAGAGCTGGTATTTCCGGATAAGAAACCCAAGACACATCAGTTCCAAAAGAATTTTAGGGGAAATATTTAAGAAAACATGGGGCTTCCGGGACTGATCAGCTCTGTCCCATGAGTGACTGGCACAATGTCACTAAAAACTGCTAAGAGGATCATCAATATTATGCGAGAGAATGGAGCATAAAGGCTGCGCAGATCCAGAAGCATTGTGCGCTGTCTCCAAGTCCACCGGTCCTTGCTGAGTGAGATTGCTTCCACAGGCTTTGCCTCATGGAGACCCATTGGAGGAGTACTCATATACTGATCCCAAACCACACGGCTCCCAACAGTGGTCCAACTGCATGCTGTCCTGCTCTGGCATGTCCCGGAACATACCCAGGCCTCCTGCCTGCCTTCCACAGGTTGGGTTCTGCCAGGCAGGGCTCCGGCTCATCTTTGTGGTCCACATCTTGTTGTTTCCCAGTAAATACCCAGTCCTGTTCCAGTTTGAGATGCCATGGACTTGGGTCTCTAGGGCTAAATAGGAGTTGCCATTCACTCATTCAAGTAGCAACCTGGTCTGTTTGTAGCCATGCTTGGTGGGCCTGGGATGAGAACAGGGTCCCATGAGTAGAGGGGGAGTACATGTAGAGGTGTGAAGGCCAAGATGGATTGGTGGGGCCACACACGGTCACCTTTCTCTGGCAGGATTTTTACCGCAAAGAGAAACGCCCAGTCACCAGGCCTGAATGCATGTACGAAAACTTTGACCAATGCGCTGAGCATATTAGCAAGAAGATCCTGGAATACCAGAATCAGGCAGACGAGTACCACAACTCCTGCCTTCTGGGTAAGTGCCATTCTGTTGGGAGGAGGCTGGCAGGAGGAACACAAGAAGCAGGTATAGCCAGGGGTGGACCTCAGTCCACCCTCCCTTTGGCTCACTGAGGCCTTGTGAAAAGCCAGCCTCTTGGGAGTAAGAGAAAGCACTGTAAAATTTAACTGGGTCAAAAATTTTTTGAAGGTTCATTGTTTTTTCAGAAATGTAGTTGGTTTTCCACTTTGTTTCTCGGAGCTTGTCATTCTGTTCACAGCCCGCCTGGCCTCTCCTAGCCCACCTGACCTCAGGGCCTTTGCTTTGAGGACAACCGTAGAGAACGGATCCCTCTGAGCTTGCTGAGAAATGCTGTCTATGGCTTGGGTTTCTCTACAATCGCGGGCTATGACCAGTCATTCAGTGGCTTTTAGTTCATTTCCAGAGTTGTATAACTGCTACCACTGTCCATGTTAGCCCTCAGCAACCTGTCCCCTTCCAGACCCAAGCAAACAACATTCATGCCTGTCTATAAATTTCCCCTCTGTCCTTTCATGGGATGGATTCACATGGCCTCGAGACTGTCCTCTTTCACTTTCTAAAATGTTTTTGAGGTTATGCATGTTTTGGATTATATGGTAGTTTTAAAAAAACACAGAATAATATTCCTCTGTGTAGATCTATCACTTTATTGGGCTCTGTTGTGTGATTTCAGAGGTAGCAAGGGAGGTGGGGGGGGATTAAGAGGTAGCCAGACCTGGAGCAAAACCCAGCCCTGTGATCTCTCAGCTGTATGACTTTGGCAGAATGATTCTACTTCTCTGAGCTTTCACGTTCTTATCTGTAAGCTGGAGGAAGTAGCAACAGTTGCCATGGAAAGCTTCTTTGAGGATTAATCCCTCACAGGCAATGACTGGTCAGAGCCTGTGATTGTAGAATGAGAGAAATCCAAGCCGTGGACAGTGTTTGCCAGTGAGCTCAGAGGGATCCAGTTCTCTACGGTTGTCCTCAAAGCAAAGGCCCTGTGGTCAGGTGGGCTTGAGAAGCTCTGTAGACAGCGTTCCTCTCTTGTAGATGCCTAATCTGCTAGTGGAGACTTCTATTCCCTTTGGCATAGCAGCCCAGCATCCTCTCTGTCTCCTCCTGAGGGCATACAAAGTGCTAGAAACAGATTTAGGGGCATAAGATCTTTTAAAGTAGTCATAAAGTATGAGATACACAAAAACCAAAAATTAAGTGAGAATATAAATTATAATAAATGGACCAGAGACTGACCCTGGCTGCTGTCCTAAATCCATGGGACCTCGAGCCTCCTCTTTTTTTTTTTTTAAAGATTTTATTTATTTATTATGGATACATTGTTCTACCTGCATGTTTGCCTGCATGCCAGAAGAGGGCCCCATATCTCACCATAGATGGCTGAGGTTACTAGGAATTGAACTCAGAACCTCTGGAAGAGCAGTCAGTGCTCTTCTGAGCCATCTCTCCAGTTCCAAGCCTCCTCTTTCATAGTCAGGGCATTAAGAAAAGGAGGCACATGTGAAGACCACCCAAGGAGAGATGTTCCATGTAAAGCTAGGACCAAACAGGGCTCTGTCTGCAGAGCAGGGTGTTCAAGACTCAAACTCCTCACTCAGGCCAGTGAGGCACAACCTCCCTGCCACACACACACACATTCAACTAGAATCAAACAATTCAGCAGAAACCTTGGTAATGGATGATGAAAACAAGACAAAAGCTCCACTGGGGGTCCAGAGCAGAAGTTTAGCCCTGATGTGGTGTCTAAACCCGATTTGTATTTACCAAAACACAAATTTTATTTTATGGGAATCATTCAAAAGGATCTGAAATAGATACTCCAGCTGCAAGCTACCATTCTCTGACCGTGTCCAGAATTTGCTTCATACTGAGACATCCTTGAACCTCAAACCTGCCTTTGCCTCAGCCCCCTGACTCCCACACATAAAGTCCCCAAAGTACTCACTGTGGTTACAGATCACTTGGGGTCAGAGGCAAAGAATAAGAGCAATAAAGATTCCAGACACCAAAGGAGCCTCAGGCACAGCTAACTGCAGGGGTGGCACATACCTTCGATTCCAGCACTAGGAAGGCTGAGACAGGGTTTCAAAGTCAAGGCTAGCCTGGGCTACATAGTAAGAGTAGGGGAAGAATGAGGGAAGAACAAAAAAGAAGTGGAAAGGGAAGGAGAGAGGGAGGGGGAAGCACTAGGCTCAAAATTGAAAATGATGTGCTTATAGTTTAATAAAAGGGGAAACTGGAAACACGGGAGTAAGGTACTATAGAAATGACCCAACTAGATACCAAAGAGAATGAACTAGAACTTCTAAAAAGGAAACAACAAAAGTTGACATTTTAAACTGAAGAGTGGGTGTGTAGACAGGTTTTACGTAGCTGAACGTGGAATTGGTGAACTGGAAGGCAGATACAGAGGAAAGATCCTGGAAGACAACGAGATGAAAACATGAGAGGTAAAGATGCAGGGATGGCAGAGTAGGTCTGAGCCCATGACTGTCTGGAGGTCCAGGAGAAGGGAGAGACAAAGTCGAGGCAATACCCAAAGAGGTCATACATAGGTGGGACCTTGTCCAAGCTGACGAAAAACAACACATTTTAAGCACACTGTCAAGGATACCTCTGAATTTGCCGAAGTACCATTTCCCACCTTGGTTTGGCTGCAGGTCCCCTTTTGATGGAGTAGCTCTTATTGCATTAGAGACAAATCCTTTTCCTATTTTCGGAGAGATGGCCTCAACAACCTACGCCTCCCCTGTCCACTCCCTGATATCCTACCCCCAATTTCTGCAGAATTGCGTGCCCAGGTGAGGAGATTCGAGGAGCTGCTGCCCCAGGTGTGTTGGCTGGTGACAGAGAACTACAAGGAACAGCACTGGAACAAGTTCTGCACAGCCATGAAGGAGATTCGGGAGCAGTTTGAGCAGCAGCAGAAGCATCTAGAGAAGAAGAAGGTGAAGGTGCAGGGAGTTGAGAACCGAGGCAGATCGGTCATGAGCAAGGCTGAGTCCAAGGGAAGAAGAGGAGCCAGGTTTGGGGGTTGCTGGGAACAGGAGACACTGGTGAATTAGTAACAATGTCAGCACTTGTTGGCAGAAAGCATGCTAGGTTGTGTTTGAGTCTTTGGTAGGGCCTTGGTTGTTGAGATCAATGACGGCACCACAATGTTCCTTGGTACTGTGGGATATGATTGGTGCTGATTTTATTGAACTAAAGGTCCACGTCCGGTTGGAGCAGGTGCTCAGCTCAACCTTCTCTCCAACCCTCAGCATTGGCACCAGCCACCCTCCCACCTTGTCCTTGTTGCCACTGAGTCCCTCTTTCTATGCTCATGTAACCACAAGACATATCTGTCTGAATGTGGCCTTAGTTGACAAAAGACCTTGGTCCTGATTTCAAAGTTTGGCTCAAAACCTCTGCTTATGTCTGGTTTGTTTGCTTGAAGGATGAAAATGCCCAGAAGCTCCATCCAAATCTCGGCCACCCCATATATGCCCAGGAAATGGAGTCCCTACACATTGTGGAGGAGCTAAGACAGGAAGAGTTGAGCCGGGTGATCCATGCAAACCAGGAGAAGATGGAGGTGAGCACCTGCCGTTCAGTCTCCATCCCAGAGGCTCAGGGCCATACTCCCCTTCAGAAAGTTGACCCTGAGAGTTGGTACTTGAGCCAGAGAACACAAAAGTGATAGGTCTTTTTGGTAGATGAACTGTCCATTATGGGATGCTTACATTACTTTGGTTTTGTCTCTTCGTTTGAGACAGTGTCTCTCTATATAGTCCTGGCTATTCTAGAACTCTCCATGTAGACCAGGCTGGCCTCGAGCTCACAGAGATCCGCCTACCTCTGCCTCCTGAGTGCTGGCATTAAAGGCATGGGCCCACCACGTCTGGCCATACTTTGACTCCTAAATTATTTACAAAAAACTAGCAATAACCATTTTCTTCATGATCCATACCTACTTTTATTTTCTGTTTGGTGAATTGTCTGAGTATGTGCCTTGGCCATTTCTGGATTGTGTGTGTGTTAGGGGGAAGGTGTGTGTGAGCACATATGCATATATATATATACATACATACACACACACACACACACACACACATGCATGTGGAAGGCAGAGGTCAGTGCAGGGTGTTGCTGCTCCTCAGGAACAGTCAATCTGTTTTATGAGACAAGGTCTTTCACCGAACCTGGAACTCACCAAGTAGGCTAGGCTGGTTGCCTCAGGAATTCCTGTCTCTCTTTACCCAGTGCCAGCTTTTTTTTTTTTTTTTTTTTTTTGAGTGTGGGGATTGAACTCAGGTCCTCATGATTTTGTGGCAACTACTTTCCCCTCTGAGATATTTCTCCAACCCCTCTAAATCCTTTCATAGTCTTATACCAGACCAGATGTTGGGAGAGGTCTCTGGGCTCTGAGGACTAGGTGCTAATTAGCCCTGATGTGGTTGTTAAGGTAGTGTCGGGGAGGCCTTACCAGGAGACTCTCCACAGAGCCAAGTCTACCCTCCCTCTGCCAGCCTGGTAGTGTCCATTTTCACCGTTTCTTCCAGGAATTTGCCAAGAAGTACAGCCGCTTCTTCATAGCAAGTTTGGCCTCCTTCACAGAGAAATTCCTGATGCAGCTGGATGAAGTGGTCACCATTGATGACATCCAGGTTCCACGTAAGTGGTCCACCTGACTTGCGTTGTGACCCTAGGGGATCATGAGGTGTAGGGTGGTTGGAGCTGAGGTGTGTCTACTGTTCCTCAGTCAGGGTGAAATACTTTCTTCATTGAGTGGTATTCTGGCCCCAGAATGATCTATAATAGCTACACTTGTGGCTTTGAATGAGTGAGTTTGAGTACATAGCAAACCAAAGTAACAAAAATAAATAATCAAATTGCAGATAGATCAAGAGATAGAAAAATCTCATCACACAATGCTCAAAACATGCAGTTGGGGAAGTCCCTGTGAGGCACCCATCTGGAGCTACTGATGGATAATCGTGGACAGAACAGGGTGGGTTCACAACCTGTGCCCCAAATCAGATCTGGCCTTCCATCCTAATAAGCCTGTTAAATAAGCCAAACTAAGAGGAAAGCAGAAAAAGGAAATTTACACACTGTGGTCACATTCAGGAGTGGGACTAAGAGATCCAGCAACGCCCCCCAAATCTATCTTCTGGATCCTGAAGTGAGGTCAAAGTTTAAATAGAGGGACAAGTATGTGCGCATCTAAGCAATCCAGGTCAAAATATGTTCCCCCCACCCCGCCACTGACCCAATAGTCAAGTTGAGAGACACAAGTGTCTCTCTTAGAATCTCTTTGCTTCTATCAGGCCAGTTACACCACCAAATACAAAACCAGATGGCAACAGTCAGTCAATCCGATGCTCACAGCACGCAGCAGAAACTACCTGGGGTGGGGGGGGTTGAGGCTGAGCCCTGAGGCTTTTCCTGCAGATGGGGGATGGGCTTCCCTCTGGCTTCTCTTTCTCACTACACCTGCCCGACAGCGGTCACCTCTGGAAGGTATTCCAGCTACTCTCGAGGACATTATTCTTGGCCTGCTTTGCTCTTCTCTCTGTGTCACAGGCTTTGGCGGGCAGAGGGCAGCCTATTCCCAGATAAATGGCCTTGGAGGACATTTTGAGACAAACGTGCTTGGGTCTGAAATGGACATGAACGGCTGCTTCCTGAGCCAGCTCCTTAGTGAGAAAAGGCCACATGACAATTTAACAATTTAATTACATCGCAAGTAGACTGATTGACTTTTACTTATTTTTTTTTTTATTACTGATTTTTTTTTTTGAGACAGGGTTTCTCTGTGGCTTTGGAGCCTGTCCTGGAACTAGCTCTGTAGACCAGGCTGGTCTCGAACTCACAGAGATCCGCCTGCCTCTGCCTCCCGAGTGCTGGGATTAAAGGCATGTGCCACCACCGCCTGGCACTTATTTTTTTTTTAAGATTTATTTATTCATTATGTATACAGTGTTCTGTCTGCATGTGTGCCTGCAGGCCAGAAGAGGGCACCAGATCTTATTACAGATGGTTGTGAGCCACCATGTGGTTGCTGGGAATTGAACTCAGGACCTCTGGAACAGCAGGCAGTGCTCTTAACTGCTGAGCCATCTCTCCAGCCCGACTTTTACTTATTTTCATCAAAAAACATATTTTGACTGAAAAAATAATGCCAACCGAATCAAAGAGCGAATATAAAAATAGTGCCCTGGCAGGGGATATCATCACAGTCTTAGAGTTGGGCACCGTTTCTGAATATAGAATGAGACTCAAAGGTCATAAAGGAAATGGTGGCACTTCTCTGGGCCAAGATTAAGACAAGAAAAAAATAAAAGTCCAATACGGAAAGAAGCGATAAACCAGAAGTGTATTCCTCCTCACATCTGTGAGTCAGAGAAAGACCAGTTATCCCTGGGGTGCAAAGAACTCTCACAGGTCAGTCTTGAAAGAGTCTAACACTAAACACAGGCATTTCCCAAAAGAAGCAGTTCCTGTGGTAATGATAGCAAAAGACAGCCAACTTTGCCTACAGCGATGAAGTGGATGTAAGTGGGCTTGAGATAGAGTTGAATATTAAGAGCCTACCAGAAGCTGTCTGTCTCAAGATACTCTTGAAGTACCCGTTAGTACACTTGATCCTCCTGCCTCAGCCTCCGGGTGCCTGGGATCATAGGCACATATCTGTAGTTGGGGTTTTTTGTGTTTGTTTGTTTTACTTTTTGCTTGCTTGGCTTATTTCTAGTCAGCTTTTCTTAACTTAAATTATCCCATCTACCTTTTAACTACATTTTTCCTCTGGGCTTTTACCTTTCTCTTTTCTATATGTCTTTCTTTACTTCTTACTCTGTTGCTTGTGGGCTGTGGGGCTGGGTGGCTGACCCCTGGAGTCCTCTCCTCCTTTCCTTGTTCCTCCTTCTTTTCTTTTTCTCCTTCTATTCATTCTCTCTGCCTGGCAGCCCCACATATCCTTTCTCTCGCCCAGCTATTGGCTGTTCAGTTCTTTATTAGACCAATCAGGTGTTTTAGGCAGGCAAAGTAACACAGCTTCACAGAGTTAAACAAACGCAACATAAAAGAATGCAACACATCTTTGCATTCTTAAACAAATGTTTCACAGCATAAACAAATGTAACATCTTAAAATAATATTCTACAGCACACATCTTTGCATCATTAAACAAATATACTTCAGCATTAAAGAATGTAACACATCTTTAAACAATATTCCACAACACACATCCAGCTAGCTTCTTGGTTTCAGTTTGGAGACTGAACCATCAGGCCCGGTGAAGTCAGGGAATAGAGGCTGTACATGGATGGACAGTGGGAAGCATACACCTTAGGCTAGTCGCTCTCTTGAACATTGCTCTATTGGTCTCTGTCTCACTTTGTATTCAGAGACCTACTCTCATTACCAGGAAAGCAGGTGGATCCCCGGGCTAGACATCTGCTGAGCTGCCTTGACTGTTCCTTCCAGAGTGTGGCCTCCTATCTCTAAATATGACCACGGTGTCATGTCCTTGGTTCTCAAGTTGTCCATGAGGTCACAGTCAGTAACACGCCTCTTTCCTGTCAGGGATGGAACCCCAAAAGCAGAAACTATCAATCCTCATACGGAGGAAGCTGGCCAGGCTCTCTCTGGAGGAAGAGAGTGAGAAGCCCCTGATTGAACGTGGGAGCAGGTGAGCATCTAGAAACAAGGGCAGTGTGAATGGTTGTGTCCACTGTGGGTGGGGCAGGCTAGTGGGGAGGGGCTCAGGCTCTCAACTCAGACAGACCTGATACCCCTGGAGAGCCCCTGATTTAACCGCCTTCAGTTTCCTTCTCTGAAAGGCTGTTTGAAGAGAAAGTTAAGTGAGGTCACCCAGCACGTCCTAAGAACTCCATGGCTGCGGGTTCACATAAGAACCACCACAGGGGCCTGCAAAGAAAAGGAGGCCTGTCCTGAGGGGAGGTACAGTCTCAAGCTGCTGCAGCACTTTGAACCACTGCAGCTTGTGTAATGATAGTTGTCAAAGTGCCTGTCCCCCAGGTCTGTGAGCAGCGATTCTCCCAACTCTATTCTCCACAGACATTCCTACAGCATTACAAGAAAAATGAGCCAGGAGCTCGTGACTGCTACCTGGATGGTAGCCTGATGAGGAAAGAAAGGCCCAGAAAGGGAAGAAACAAAGGCCTGGCATTTCCCTTTCTCATACAGCAGGCCCCATGGCTGTGCACACTGTTAGGTCATCGCGGAAAAAGGAAACAGAACATAAAGACCCAAACAGGAAAAGTGTAGGGGACCTTTAACAAAGCCATCTAAATCCATGCTGATGGCCGAGTATTTCAGCTGTGTATGGGGTGGCTGGCCAGCGATAAAGCCAAGCACGTTTGTCTCTAGGAAGTGGCCAGGAATCAAGCCCAATGAAATCACCATTCTAACCAAGATACTGACTCGGAGGACACCATCAATAACCACCTATAAGACCACTCTGGGCCACTTGGCCGCCGTAGAAGCCAGAGATGCTGTGTACCTGGTGAGTCAGGGGCAGGTGGTATATCCCAGGGGGAACAAAGCAGCTTAGATTGGCTACCCTGGGAAGGAGGAAGCTTTACTCCACTGGGTACCTCAACACCTGGCCCATGGAGAAAACACCACATGCCGGCATGCCCCAGAGCTGCAGGTCTCAACTCTCTACAGGCGCAAGGACACATGCCAGGGGCCACGTCCATCTCCTGGACTAGCATGGTGACTGAGGTGTGAACCCTGTGTGAATCCAGCTGAGAGATACCTCACCTAGTGGTCGTGGAGAGAGGCTTTGCAGAAAGACAGCAGACTTAGGCACAAGGAAGATAGACACAGCAACGCCCATAGCTGTGGGAGTGCACTGGGGTGCAATAGCAGGAACATCTGAAGCCTCCAGGTGCTAACTAGTATCTCCTGTTGTCCACATGAGGCATCTTGCCACGTCTTCTCCAGATGCTGAGGGTGTAGACTCTCCCCCATTTCACTGACAAGGACCACAGTACCTGAAGATACTTGCCTTTCTACACCACTCCCGTACAAGCAGCGTCAGGGTTTGATCCCCACTGGTAGGCTGTGGGGCTGACCTGATGAGGCTTCATCCAAATACCACCTGCAGTCTACCTGAAGATATGTCCCAGTGCCCGTGGAGAAACCTAGTCCTACCCATGTATCCACTGGTCCTGGGGAATGCCTGAAGTGCTCGGTGCTGGTGTGTCCTCACATGCTACTCCAGGTCCTAGTGGAGGGAAAGACTCTCCCTGCTGAATTCAGTGACGGGTGGAGACCCAGGTCTCAGCCTTCTGAAGAAGCCAGGAAACCCATGAAAAGCTCCATACAGGCCAGTGGTCAGGAATGCTCAGGTTCCAGAACCAGAGACACATGGGTCTCTGTCCCTGCTTAGCTTCTCTTGAGCTGGGTGGCCACAGGGTTCCATATCTCAGTCTTCCCAAATGTAAGGTAGGAGAATAACCTCGCCTCCCTGAGAGCTTGTGGGGTGAAGTCCCAAGAAATGGCTTGTAGGACTAGTGCTGGTTCCTGAGGGCCAGGAGCTGCTTGCTGTGGGTCCCAGAACTCAGGGATCCCAAATCTGTGAGGGCAGGAGTCCCCATGGGCCTTCCTCTTGCTTCCCTTCAGAAATACCTGGCCCTGTTTGACAAAGAACTGAAGAATATCCAGAACCATTTCAAGACACTGGAGCTGGAGGCTCAGTGCTGGAAGGAGAGCTGGAAGCGCTCCCTTCACACCATCCAGACCGTGTACTTCAACCATCCTTCTCAGCACCCCAAATAAAGCCTGCATCTCTGCCCCCTGCCCATCTGTCTGCAACTCGACATCCCAAGCACTGTAGTTTCATCAGAGATGAGGACACTCTCAGTAAAGAAGACTGATGGAGACTGGGGTTCACATGGTTAGCAGGGTTGGTCGGGGTACCAGGACCCAATCACTTAAAACAGATACCAGAATTTTAAAGGAAGTAGCATCCAGAAGCATGGCTCGGGGCTTCATTTCACTTTCTGGATAGAGATTGGATAAGACATTGTCTGGCATTCAGACCAGGAGGTGTCACGGGCCTGCCTGGCCTTCACTGTGGGTGATACCCACCACTAGAAAGCCTGTTACTGGGGCTGGAGAGATGGCTTCATGTTCTTCCAGGGGACCCAAGCTGGGTTCCAGCACTCACACTAGGCAGCTTACAACCACCTATAACTCCAGCTTCAGAGGTTCCAGTGCTCCCTTCTGGCCTCTGTAGGCACCTGTACACACCACACATGTATACACACACACACACACACACACACACACACACACACACACACACACACACACACACACAAATGTGCTAATAGGGAAATCTGTGAGATTACCCACTATTGCTTTATGTACCTTCTCCAAACGGCCACAGGCTTCAGTGCTGAGAGCTGAGCCGGTGTCTGTAGAAAAAATTTCTCATTCTAGATTTTCCCAGTTGCAGAACCTTGAAAACACAGATGCAGGGCCAGTAAGATGGCCCAGTGGGTAAGGATGCTTGCCTTATGACCTGAGTTTCATCCCTGGAACCCATGTGGTAGAAGGAGAGAATCGACTTCTACAAGAAGTCCCCTGACATTCACATACACAGTAAATACATACACACACATACATAATACATACATACATACATACATACTGTGTCAAAGCAAATAAAAAAAAAACAGTGAAGCATCTTGCTCCCCTGAGGCTCTCTGGTCAAGTGGGATGCATAGGCAGGGCACTGTCTATAGAACATGCTAATCTGTTTTCCAAAGTTGGAAGAGCTACTGCGATCTCTCACCAGGAAGTGAGGTCTCTTCAGGGTTCCATTACCTGAGCCCTTCCTTAAATAAGACCTATGAAGCTCCTCCCACCTACCTAGTGACCTCACCTTCTTCCCTTGTGTCTTCCTTGACTGAACATAGTCATTTCCATTGAGAAGATCTGGACGCCTCCACGGCTGCAGGGCTGAGGAGACTGAGCAGGGGGCTCCAGAATCTTCTTTCCAGTTAGTTCATTGTACCTCTCTGGATCTCCTGTCTCCAGACTGGCGCCCGGGCGGGGGGAGAGGGGGGCTTTGTTCTAGGTGTGCTTCCAGAAGCTACCACTAGGTGAATGTGCGATGATAGAAAATCTGTGCAGACAACATCTGCACCGACTTGGAATGGGAGGAATGATGAGAATACAATTCAAAACCTGCCTGGGGCTAGGCAGTGGTGGTGCGCACCTTTAATCCCAGCACTCAGGAGGCAGAGGCAGGTGGATCTCTGTGAGTTTGAGGCCACCCTGGTCTACAAAGCAGGTTCCAGGACAACCAGGGTTGTTACACAGAGAAACCCTGTCTCAAAAAAACAAACAGAAAGCACCTGCCTGGATCCCACCCTGTGATACCGCCCTGCTTTCTTTTGTGTCCTGCTTGTCCAATTTTGGCAGCATATTGTTAGCAGTTGAGGCAAGGGAAATTTCTTGCCCAGTGTCTAGTTTTGCCACAAAGAAAACAATCTCCATATGGAGGTTCTTCAATGCCCAACATTCTTTTTTTGAAGTGCTGCCAGGAGCAGATGTATCTCACTGTAACGAAAAGCCTTATGTTCTTAAAACATTTTAAATGCCATATTCTGTAGTGTTTGAAGACCATCTATCTATCTAAGATATAGCTATCTCTGTTTAACCTTGAAAACATATCTAATATGACTCTGTAAGTTTGATTGTTGCAGATGACTAATTACTAACCTGTCTTTATTATTCTAAATAGCTTTCAAGGACTAAAATTTTACATTATATTTTTAAATGAACTGTATAGGTACAATATCTTAAAAAGAATGGAA
The DNA here is from genome assembly GCA_004026605.1 of Ondatra zibethicus. Classification (NCBI taxonomy): domain Eukaryota; kingdom Metazoa; phylum Chordata; class Mammalia; order Rodentia; family Cricetidae; genus Ondatra; species Ondatra zibethicus. The sequence goes on along the minus strand of PVIU01001970.1, from coordinate 81,921 downwards.
ACATATAAGTATAACAAAAATAACCTTAAATTTGTATCAATATACAAAAGTCTATACCAATGTAAAATATTTGAGATTAATACTTTTTAGTTTAAAATAGATTCAATAATCTACCCTTTTATCCTATATTCCCCTTATTTTTCAGAATGAGATCTCTGAATCTAATCTCCTTTGCTTGGTTTCCTCCTAGACTATGACGAATAACAACTTGTAATCAACCCCCTAAATGATGATAAACATCCATAATCCACTGAATGACCAAAACCCACCAACCCCACCTCTTGGGAATATGGCATAATGTTCTCTAGACTGATTCCTGTTTCTCTAGGGGAACCTGAGAAAATTGGGATAATAATCAAGTCCTGGGAGAACTAGGTGTATTATTTTTTTTGTTTAGTCTCTGTGTGATAGTCTCTCTGTGATGGAAAAATGCAGGACTTATCTGAAGTCCTGGCTGGGAAAGTGCATGAGGCTGGACCATCTCTGTCAGTAGTTTTGAAGTTGTTCTGAATGCAGAATTTTGAGAAAACTGCAACAGAGGCATTCTGAGAGGCTGGATCATCTGGGATACTTGTCTTTATTGGTGTCTTTTTACCCCTAAAAACACACAAACTTAAAGGTAACACACATACCTGCACTAACATAAGTATGGAAGGTGTGGTGCACACAAGCCAGCTAAAGATGATTTTTTTTGTTCTATGTTTGATCAGGTAAAAGGCATCTGATAACTTTACGTCTATTTGGACTGCATAACCAAACTATTATAAATCTCTATCCATGTCTTACGAAGGATAGCATGTAATAATGTCATGAGGACTCTGTAGCCAACAAGATTTCTCATGTCTCATCCAGTCTCAGCACTGTCCCATGCTGAGGGAGCAGCATATACATCGCCTGTCTTGTAGTCTTTCTTTTGCTTTTTTTCCTTTATGTCTGTAGTCAAGATTTTCAGGAGGTCTCCCCTTGATCAAATCTGATCTTTATTAATTTTGAAGAAATCTGTAGCTTTTTGTTTCTCATGGAAACGAAAACAAATCCTCTCCCCCAATGCAACATATTTTCTGACTTCTATCTGAAGTTAAGACATTCTTAAAATATATAGGTTTGTTTAATTTAGTAGTTAATTAAGTCTGCTTCCAGTAACACTTCTTCTTCAACAATGCCACACCTCCTAATCTTTCAGGAGCAGTTCCACAACTTGTGGACCAGGCATTTAAATATGTACCTATGGGGGCCAGTCTTTATCAAATCACGGTCACAATGAATCTTGATCATTGAAGCTACCTCCAGCATGTCCTCCTCCACTTTCCTCCTCCTCCTCCTCTTCTTCTCCTTTTCCTTCTTCTTTGTCTTCTTGAGTCCTGTCAGTGCTACCTGCTAGAATGTGGGCTGATCTTGTTGGTTTGACCTTCAACAGGTTTTATGAAGGTAACTATAGCTGCAATAAGTTCGGAGTATTAATGGCTATGCCATGTCCAGTATTGCACAGTGCTCCTCCCTGTTCCCTTATATCCTTTCCACCCCTTCTCCTGTGATGTTTCCTGAGCCTTGGCAGGTTTAATACAGACATCTTAATGGCTGAATACTCAACAGTTAGTTATTCTTGGCACTCTGACCAGTTATGAGTTTCTGTATGGCCACCTAATTTCAATGTTCTTGTCTTTAGTTCACAGATCTCTTCCTTTGCTCTCTGCTGTTGAACATCCGCAGGGAAATTTTCAGCTTAGACTTTCATCTGGTTCATGTATTTCCACACCTTTCCTGATACGCTGCCCTATTTGGTCATGCACTGTTTTGAGGCATTCATTTTGTTCTTTGTGACTCATGTGAAGTCTAATGTGTGATCTGAATCCATTTTAATAATTGAAGTTGGAGAAAAAACTATGATTGCCAGAGCTAGGCCATTGAGGGATTTCAAAGTGAAGCCAATGAAACTGACACAGCTTGTGAACTGATTGTAGTCAATAAATTCTGCTGCTGTGAAAAGACACAATATATCTGTCCATGTTTTGGTATGGTGTTACAACAAATGCATAACTCCATATTTGGAAGCCAACATCTTATTTCCTATTCTGCCTTCAACAAGTCATGCCAGGAATGTGAGGTGCTGCCAGGAGACTGTCTGCCCAGGGATAGAGGTAGGAAATTGTGGCCATACCATGAAAAAGGTTCAGACTCACTCAAATTTCCGGCATTTTCATCAAGTCCCCCCACCTCTAGGATGCTGTAAATGTTGTTATATTAGGCTCCAGAAGTAGAAGGTGATTGTCTTGGATAGTTGCTATCAGTTCAATAGTTGTTTAGGTAGAGTGACATACAGCTGGAATGTCCCACTACACACTCTTTCATGATGTCACTAACAGTTTTCTTTAAAAGATATGTTTTATTATTCAAGTGCGTGCAAGCATGTGTGCATGCGTACTTGTCCAGAGTCCAGAAGAGGATGTCAGATCCTCTGGAGCTGTAGTTACAGATGGTTGTAAGCCATTGAGGTGGGTATTCGGAACTGAACTCAGGTCCTCTGCAAGGGCAGCATAACCTCTTAACCACTGAGCCATCATCCAGCTCTACAATCATTACTCTTAATGGCTGATAATAAGTCAATTGTGTGAATATAGCACATTTCATTCATTCAGTAATCACTTGATGGAGAGTTGGTCATTTGCATTTTAGACTATATACATCACGCTGCTATGACCATCTGTCTGTAAGTTTCAGTGTAGAAAGTTTAGCTTGTTTCTAGCATAATATTACTCAAAATCCTTGTGTTAATAGTCTGTATTCAAGCCTCAAGAATAATTACAAATCCGATGTATTATTCTATTCATTAAGTTCTATCTACCTCGAACTTTGTGTTCCATACATAGATCCCCTATAATCCAAGTAACAGATGAGGTGCCTGGCTTCTTCTGATGTGGCTTCAAGGGGTAATGTGTGGAAAAGGGAGAGAACTGTGAAATGGATGTTTTAGATGGTGATATGCTAAGAATAAAATGAGTAAAATGGGGGTAAAGACAGACTGATGTGTATGTGTGTGTATGGTGATATTCGGAGGGCTAAGGATGAACCAGAACATTGAGTTACAGCAGTAGACACAGAGTCTTGTGGAGTTCCCAAACACAAAGAGACTTACAAAGCCAGAAAAATCAACTATGTTTCACTTTTTGTTTCCCAACTTGACTTTGACTGTACTAACTCATCACTTGCATTGCTGTTGTTACAGTTGATTGTTCTCCATCAACAATGAAAGCCTTTTTAGCAAATGATTCATTATTTTTAAAGGCTAATCAATGCCCAATATGTCTCCAAGATACCACTAAATATTATTTGCTCTTACCTACTTATTAACAGGGTATGCAGAGGACAGAATCTGTGCAATACAGCCTCTTGTGAAGATGAGTATGGATTTATCGCCATCTAGAACAGCCATTTGAACTAGAATGGCAGATGAACCATATTGTCAAAAGATCGTGTGATTGCTTAATTTCTCACCTTTTTTTTTTTCAATTCCAGGGACCACACATTTTTATCTGTTTCACAGATCAGGATATTATTTGAGCTTCATTTGCTGAAATTGTCTCATGTCTCATTACTATATTAATGCTGTCTCTTTTAAAAGCAGAGTTTGAGATTTGGCTCAGTGATAGAACACTTGGCTAGTGAGAGCGAGGCCCTGGAGGTTTGGTTTCCAACACTGGGAGAAAAAAAAGATAAAATCACACACACACACACACACACACACACCACATACACCAAATACACCACGTAATACACACCACAAAAGCAAAAAACAAAAAACATAAAATAAACGAAAAAAATAAAAGCCATGGATACTAACATATACAAACTTGGAGCTGGCAGGATGCTCCGGTGGGAAAAGGTTCTTGCCACCAGGCCTGAAGGCCAAAGTGGGATTCCCAGGTCCGCATGGGAAGAAGAGACCAACTCCCACAGGCTGTTTTCTGATCTCCACATGCATGTAGTGTGTGCATACACTTAAAATAAATAAATACACAATAAAATGCAATAAAAAATTTTTGAGACAGAGCCTCGCTATCCTGGAATTTGCTATGTGTACCCAATTGGGTATACATAACAAACTCACAGAGATCCACTTGTCTCTGCCTCCTGAGTGCTGGGATTAAAAGCATATACTGACCTACTGAACTTCATAAATTTTTTAAAAATTTATTTTTAATTTATGTGCATTGGTGTTTTGCCTGCATGTATGTCTGTGTGAGGGTGTCAGATCTTGGGGTTACAGACAGTTGTGAGCTACTATGTGGGTACTGGGAATTGAACCTGTGTCCTTTGGAAGAGCAGCCAGTGTTCTTAACTCCTGAGCCATTTCTCCAGTCCCTTCATAATTTTTTTAATTAAACAATATTAATTCTGCTGGGTGTGGTGATATCTCATGCCTTTAATCCTAGCACTTGGGAGGCAGAGGTAGGAGGATCTCTGTGAGTTCCAATTTAATAGGTTAAATTTAATAGGTTAAAATTTTTAGAATTTTTCTGTGGCTATTCCTTTAGCTGTAATTATCAACATGAAGGGGAAATATTCTCTTTATTTATAAGCACAAACACTAATGCTGAGAGACTGTTGTAATCTTAACACTAGGATACATCAAAACCAACCAGCATGCTAAATCTGCAGTGTTACTATCTCAGGGCAATAGGGATAGTCTTGCCATCAAACACATAAAAGCAAATGCAGCATATTGATACTTTCTTACTGTGTAGTTATGGAGAACATGCAAAATTATTTTACTCACTTAGACACTCATCTAAGTGAGAACACAGACATTTACCATCCTGCCAAGAACTCTTGGACGCCAAAGACCAAGTCCAGGGATGTTACCCTGACAACCAGAGGCCTGGCTTTCATGTTGTCAGGACTGCAGCCCTGACTAGTGCCAGTGGTGTGTGGACTTGGCACGCAGATCATAAAATCACTGTCAATTTGTAGCAACAGTACTCAGGTGGCATGCCAAAGCCATTACCCACAAGTCTCAGAGTCTCGAAGAAATTCAGTTTGGCCTTTACAGACTCAATGTGGAGTCAGGACTGAGAGAGGATGCTGGGTACCACTGAGAGCTGTGCTTTACTTTAGCCCTAGGGAAAGGTCTCTCACGGATTTACCAATTCTGTTTTGAACATCCGGCCATCGCCTAACAAGGCAATGATGCTCTCTGGGTTTTAATCCAAGTTTGCTGGGAGGAAGAAAGTGTGACCTTGAGCCCAAAGAAAACAGCAGGAAGGGTTGGCAGCGTGCTCCAAATATCAAGTAAGCTCCCTTCCCATAGGGAGAGTTATTTTCCTCCTCCCCAGCCTCTGAGTTAGGACCCAAAGAATACACTCTAGAGAGGGGGCTTTTGGATAATGGAACTATGACATTCAGAGATGCCTTTCTCATAAGCACGGGCTCATGGTAGGGGTGGGAGGCTGCCCGTAGAGGTGCCCTGTGCACTGGTCAGGGTGTTGGCTCTCTGGTTGAACTTGTTGACAACAGAGGCATCTGGAGTAGTCACACATTCCTCCAGTCTGTCCTCTGCCTCACCATCACTAAGTGTGGATGGGGACAGAGTACCTGGTAGCTTCCCAGAAAGGAAGCAATTGGAGAAGAAGCAGGGAGGACACACTGGAGGCAGTTTAGAAATCTAAAGAGAGAAACGGTATGGATATTGAGCGACAGAGTGAAGATCAAGGCTCTGTATGAACCACTGTCAATTTCATGGACTCTGTGTGTCCCTTCACTAGAATCAACAGGTTGGAATGCCAACCCTCAGTGTGATGGTGTTAGGAGGTGGGGCCTTTGGGAGATGATGTAGGCCATGAGGGCGGAGGCTTCATAGACGGGACCAGTGCCTTTATGAAAGAGATCTCCGTGAGCTCTCTGCACTACTTTACTATGTAAGGAGGAGAGGGGAACCCCACAAGAGGACACAATGAGGAGCCAGCAGTCTTCAACCCAGAGGAGGGTCGTCAGCCGAACCGGACCAAGCTGGCACCCAGATCTCGGGCTTTCAGCCTCCAAAACCGTGAGAAATAAATTTTTTGTTGTTTGTAAGCCACGCAGTCTGTGGTGCTTTGTTACAGCAGCCTAAATGACTGGGGTATGGGATCATCAGTTGGCAGCTGGTATCCGGATTTGGTAGAAGTTGGCTAATTTACAGGTGTATAGTCTTCATGGAGGTTTTGATAATAGATAAAGGTTTGCTGTTGTTATGCTTTTAATGTATTGCCCTTTGTTTGTGTGTGTGTGTGGGGGGGTCTTCTATTTCATTCATTGGGAGTACAGACAGGTGGCTTAGCAGCACAAAAAAATGTTGGACTTAAGCCCTTCGCTCATTCATTCACTGCAAATATTTGCTGTCAGCCTGTATGTGCTAGGCGCCCTAGCGTGTAGTCATCGCGATCCTGGACCCACCTCGATTACACAATCGGCTCTCTGTAAGGGGCAAGCTGTGATGTTTACACGCAGGTTTAGAGTCCAAGCTCTGGAGCATGCGCTGTAGGAGGAGGAGCGAACAAGTCAGCGCTGAGTAACAACCAGTTTACTGCAAGAGTCTCCGCTTGAGTATTTATTACTCTGCCCCAACCCCAGGTGGTGTTTGAAGTGCAAATTACAAAGCGTCCTGTTTTAAGGAAACTGCTGCGGAGAGCAAGGGCTTCAGCTTTAAATGGAAGAAGTGAAGGGAAAATTGGGAGATAAAATATTGGGTTAAAAGAACTCTAGGGAGTCCTTTGAAAGGAATGACTTCCTTAAAAGTCCTCAAGTGGTTGCGCTCTAGGGCGAATGTAGTGGGTGATGGAGACTTCCAATAACCATACGCGCATGCGTCCCGTGTCTAGTGCTGAAAACACGGGAGCATCTTGCCCTCCTTGTCTCTGGGTGATCTTGGCTGTCGGGGAATTTCTAGCCGTATTTAAATCTACAGGGCCCAGGAAACAACTTCCGACCTCCATTTTATGACGAAGGTTTTTCCGCCTCTGCTCCTTTACTCCTGACGTAAAATTCACGGCTCCTCCTAACCCCGAAAATCACCTAGAAAAATCCATTGTAAAATTAGGGAGAAAGTAATTCATGGTTATACAGAAAAGAGGTTTGTCATCTACAGCTATGGCTGGCAAGACACCTCGGGACAAGGGAAACCTGATTCGTGAGACAAGGAGCATCCAAGTCATTGTGACAACTGAAAATACCCTCATGAGAGTCGAGAATGCCCTGGGGGAGGGAGCTTCACCCTGGCAGACCACTGATTAATAAGAATTGACCCGTTGGCCCCAAGAGAAGCCCTTTGGCTACTGACTGGATTAACTCTGTCATGGAGAGGGATCCAAACTGGAACTGGAGCCAAAGGGCTTTGGATTTCAGTTCAGTGTAACCTTGGACTTGCAACGGTGGATAGGGCCAGTGACTGTGATGCTGCCCCAGTGGCCCATTTCATGAATCCTAACTCCGCTTCGTTTCAGAGTCTGTGAGCCGAGTGCCTCCCATGTTCCCGTGCAGTTTCTTGTTATTGTTTTCCTCTTTCTTCTCTTCCAGCAACTATTACAGCATAAGTTGTGTCTCAATAGGTTTATCCATTACTTCAGTTTGGTGCCTGATTGCCTTGTTTAAAGTACGAGTTACTACAACCTCATGTCCTGCCAAACATCTGGGCCTCTCAGCCTACCTGATAGTGCTTAGTGTCCACACCCAGTCACCATCGGTATTGCAGGCCTTGTCTAAGGCTGAGCTGTACAAATGACGTGTAACTCACCCGGAGGGGGGTGAAGATAGTCTCTTCGCACAGGCTCTACCCTATTGGTTCACTGCACAATATGGTGTTAAAGCTTTCATTATCCCCTCTTCCCCGCTGTTGGTGGCTCTGTGGCCTCAGCCTCTTGCCGGATCTCCCTGCAGGGGGATTAGGGCCTTTCAGCTGACTCGCCTTTGGAAGCCTTTGTGGGAAGCTTAGGGGCTTTGCTTGATCAGCACGCCCTGAGCTCCACCAAGGCCTGGATTTCATCAGGGCTCTGGTGATCCCTCCCTTTTGTTTTGTGTTTTGTTTTTGCACACCCCCCCCCCACTTTTTTTCCTTACTCAGTTAAAACAAACACAGTGTCTAGAAATTTCTATTTGTTCATGGGGCAGTAACTGAAGAGGGAGCGATGATGCCATTAATGATTAATCAAAAATGGAACTATCCAGAGGTTCCTTCTGTTGTGGATCTAACTTTCCTGACCTTGTATAAGCAGCGAGTAGCTGGGTTCCACCTGGGTGCAGAGACGCCTCAGCTTGTGGCTCAGTGGCAGGCAGGAACGCTGCTAAAGTCACTCACAGCTAAGCAGCTAGGAGAAGGAAGACTCAGTTAAGCTATGCAGGAGGGAGATGGAAGGCTGGGTCCTCGGCTGCTTTCCCATGAGACCACATCTGAGGAGCAAAGCGCCATCCAGATGCTGAGCTAGGAGAGCAGTTGTTTTTAGGTGGGGGCCATGAGGGAGGTTTTCTGAGAGGTACCACCCATGACACCCAGGTGTTTCACAAGCAAGTTCCTATAGTTCACTGATGGATCAGAAAGTGACAGAAATCAGAGTCCATGGTGCTTTGCATTTTCTTTTTGGGAAACAATATAAAGGAGCAACAGATATATTTGGGTAGAAGGGGGCAGCACTTGAGGTCTCTCAAGAGGCCACTTGTAATTTGGAAAGGGGGATTTGCAACGCCCCCCAGTGGCTATGAGAGGGAGGGTCAAGAGTATGCAGTTCTTGGGTTGTACTACAAAGATCTGTCAGGTGGAGGGTAAGAGCTGTCGACATGTGCTTGAAACAAGGCCCTTACTGGGCTTGCTGAACTATTATAAGGGAGTGGGGGTAGAGTTCCCCACCAAGAGCCCTGGATCCTCCTGCCTCGAACAGGTGTCCTGGGACCTTCACTATGGCTCTATCCACAAAAGTAGGGCTGCCACGATGAACAAAAATGAATGAAGGAGTTTTGGTGGAGGGATTTGTTTGTTTTAAAACGGGGCCTCTTTATGTAACTCTGGCTGCCCTGGGACTCACTATATAGACTATGCTGGCCTGTGATCTCACAGAGATCCGCCTGCCTCTGCCTCCTAAGCGCTGGGTTTAAAGGTGTGTGATACCATGCCCAGCCTGGTGGAGGTTTTATATCGCCATCTTTCTCGGCTCAGGATAAGGTGGCAGCGAGGCCATCTACCTTCCCTATTCTTAGGCCTTGCTTTGCATTTTCTTTCATGATAAATTCCCTCTGATGGAGCCTCTGAAGGCACACATGATTACCAGGAGACTGCCTCCTGCAAAAGCCACTTGTGCTGGGCCCTGAGGACCTCTTTGCAGCCTCCGAGAGGAGAAGTGTGTGTGTGTGCGTGTGTGTGTGCGTGTGTGTACGCATGTGTGTGCGTGTGTGTGTTCTTCTCCTGAATGACAGGTCCACACATCTGCTCTCACCTCTGCTCACAGTGACCTAAGATGAGCTTGGCCTTTTCCTGAGGGAGAATACTTTTGAGCAGCAGCATTCTATCCATTTTGAAACTCTGCTCTTTGGCTCTAGGTTTCCCCTAAGGTAGTTTTCAATGTATATTCACAGTGGGACTTGACGCTGTAAAATCCTGTGTCTCTGTGTTACTTCCACACATTCTGACATACTGTTCCACCAAAGGATAACAACCCTGAGTCTAAAGAGTGGCCGGTCTAAGCTGGTCATGGTAGCGGTAGCACATGTCTGTAATTCCAGCACTTTGGAATCTGAGGCAAGAAGATAGAGAGTTTTAGGCCATCCTCAGCCACATGACAAGCTCCTGTCTCAAAAAAAAAAAATAATAATAATTGATGCCGGAGCTCCTTCTGCTCCTTCAGCCAATAGCTTTTAAGATACCAGCCCACTTGGGTGTGGTCTCTGCTGCTTTTTAAAGCCCTGCTCTCTCTCTCTCTCTCTCTCTCTCTCTTTCTCTCTCTCTCTCTTGCTTCGGACTCCGCTTCCAGCTACTAGACCCCTTTTCCTGGTTGTGCAGAGCGCTGTTGTATAGGACGGTGATCTGTAAGTTTTTCCTTTAAATAAATAACCCTTTTATTAATCATAATTCCAAAATGGTGTGGGATTGTTTTGCGACTTACGCCTTCAATTAATTATCTTAAATTCCGATTATAAAACAAGACCACATATTTCTTTGCTAAAATTCAGCTACTTAAGACTCCTTCTGATGCATCTCAGTTAAATCTACCTACTGAACAGATACTTTTTCGAGAACATATATGAAGGCTGGCGTATACATGAAAAGATGCTCTCTGTCATTAGTCATGTTAAAGGAAGTTAGTTAAAGCCTCAGTGCTTCATCCCTCAGCATATCTCTCAATGTTCTATCCATCAATAAAGAGAACTAATGATGGGGGCTAGAGATGGCTCAGAGGTTAAGAATACTGGCTGCTCTTCCAGAGGTCCTGAGTTCAATTCCCAGCAATCCCATGGTGGCTCACAATCATCTATAATGAGATTTGGTGCCCTCTTCTGGCATGCAGACATACATACAGGCAGAACACTGTAAATAATAAATCTAAAAAAAATATACTGAATATTGGGAATGAGTAGATGTGGCCACTTAAAATTGCACTTTGACATTTATATATAATTATATATACGATATAATTGTATGTTATATAATTAAATATGCATATAAATATATTCATATATGTCAATATATATAATTAAGTATACATTCATCCTACATCCTGACATTAATTCTATTACCAGGTATGTATGTGAAAAAAAATCATTTGACTACACAATGGTTATTTATAGAAGTTTGATTCAGAACAGCCCCAGACTAGAAACAAAAATTCACATTAAATGTTAAGAAGTAAATTAGTGGAACCGAATAGAAGACCCGGATATCAGTCCACACATCTTCAAACACCTGATATTTGATAAAGAAGCAAGAAATATCAAATGGAAAAAAGAAAGCATATTCAACAAGTGGTGCTGGCATAACTGGATATCAACATGTAGAAAAATGAAAATAGACCCATATCTATATCACCATGTACAAAACTCAAATCCAAATGGATCAAAGACCTCAATATAAAGCCAGCCACACTGAACCTTATAGAAGAGAAAGTGGGAAGTACACTTGAACGCATTGGCACAGGGAACCACTTCCTAAATAGAACCCCAGCAGCACAGACACTGGGGGAAACAATTAATAAATGGGACCTCCTGAAACTGAAAAGCTTCTGTAAAGCAAAGGAAACGGTCAACAAGATAAAACGACAGCCTACAGAATGGGAAAAGATCTTCACTAACCCCACACCAGACAGAGGTCTGATCTTCAAAATATACAAAGAATTCAAGAATTTGGACACCAAAAGATCACATAAACCAATAAAAAAAAATGGAGTACAGACCTAAACAGAGAACTCTCAACAGAGGAATCTAAAATGGCTGAAAGACACTTAAAGAAATGTTCAACATCCTTAGTCATCAGAGAAATGCAAATCAAAACAACTCTGAGATTCCATCTTACATCTGTAAGAATGGCCAAGATCAAAAACACTGATGACAACTTATGCTGGAGAGGTTGTGGGGAAAAGGGAACACTTCTGCACTGCTAGTGGGAATGCAAGCTGGTACAACCCCTATGGATGTCAGTGTGGTGATTTCTCAGAAAATTAGGAAACAACCTTCCTCAAGACCCAGTAATATCACTTTTGGGTATATATCCAAAGGCTGCTCAATCGTGCCACAAGGACATGTGCTCAACTATGTTCACAGCAGCTTTGTTTGTCATAGCCAGAACCTGGAAACAACCTAAATGCCCCTCGATCGAAGAATGGATAAAAAAATGTGGTACATTTACACAGTGGAGTACTACACAGCAGAAAAAAATAACTACAGCTTGAATTTTGCAGGAAAATGGATGGAATTAGAAAGCATTATTTTTAGTGAGGTAACCCAGACACAGAAAGACAATTATCACATGTACTCACTCATAGGTGGTTTTTAAACACAAAGCAAATAAAACCAGCCTACAAACCACAATCCCAGAGAACCTAGACAACAATATGGACACTAAGAGAGACTTACATAGATCTAATCTGCATGGGAAGTAGAAAGTATAAAAAGACAAGATCTCCTGAGTAAATTGGGAGCATGGGGAACTTAGGGGAGGGTTGAAGGAGGGAGGGGACAGGTAGGGAGGGGAGCAGAGAAAAATGTAGAGCTCAATAAATATCATGGGAAAAAAAAGAAAAACCAAAAATAAATAAATAAATAAATAAATAAAAGAGGTTTGAGTGGAAAAAAGGAAGTAAATTAGTTGTGATATATCCATAGAGTGACATAATACACAGCCATCATGTTGATTATTGATAAGTACCACAGGGATGAGTCACAAAAGAGTTACACTAAGTGAAAATCCAGACACAAAAGGCTACATATCGTATGATCCCTTGCATATGGTACTCAAGAGAAAGCAAATCTGTGGTGACAGACGTCCCATCAGCAGCCCTCAGAGTAGGGAGTAGAGAGAGGGAATGAAGGCAGGTAGAGGGCACAGGGGAACTTTCAGGAATGGTAAAGCTAGTTCTGCATCTTGATGGTGATAGGCGGCTGCACAGTTGGATACATTTGTTAAAACTCATCAAACTGCACACTAGAAAATATTTGCTTGTAACAACTATTCATGAATAAAGCTGGTTGCAGAAACTAGTGAAAGCATGTGGCTTTTCTTTGTATATAGGATACTGCAAACGGGCACCTTTACAAGCATAAAGGATCTCAGACTCAGGGTCCACGCACGTCATTTCATGTATGGAACTCAGTATTGTCTAACTTCTCATCCCCACAAGCATCTTCTCGGTTCGTTGGTGCTGCTTTTATCCCCTGCACCACCATCTGAATGTGGAACCAGGGCATGTCATGAGTATTGCAGAATCCAAATAGGGAGCTGGCTATATTCTGCCATGTTTGAAGTAGATTAGGGGACAGGGCAGGGAGGAAGCATGAGGTCTCTGAGCTCCCTAGAGCAGCAGCCTTGAGAACAGGGAACAGAGCAAGGAGAAAGACATCTGAAACAGACTGAAATCGAATAAAGGCCATGTAGAGAATTCAGTTTCAGAGAGACACTTCAGCAGACTTAGGCAGAGGTCAGATGTGAGATTATGAAAGAGAACCATGTTCAAAGAACACCCCTGAGCAAAGCCTTAGGACAGAACCTCCTGAACACAAAATATCTGGCTTCTCACATCTCCTTCTGGCCTGTTCATCACTCCTGCAGCTTTTCAATGAATGGAAAGTTCTGTAAGCACAAGACTTGTAGGAACATTTCTGCATCATTAAAGCAAGTGTTCTGTAGCATAGACAAATGTAACACATCTTAAAATAATATTCCACATGTCCCCCTTTTTGTCTAAATAAAAAAGAAAGTTTTTGACTTTAACATAGTAAAACTAAATACAACAAAACAGTTATCAAGTAAGAATTAAATTTACTATATTAAGTCCATTTGTATTTAGCAAATTCAGAGAAAATACCATCCATCCCATCTTAGTGACTCCATGGTTTTATATCTAATTTACTTTCTGTCATTAAGAAAAACTGCAACTGTAACTATCTAGTCTTCAACTCCATCCAAGACCCCAGAAAGATTAAAATATTACCTGAGCAAACAGGAAGTGCAGTGCAAGCAACATTCTTGTTTTTTTTTTTAACCCAAAATATCTCATTTAATAGGACAGTGTTTGATCGTTGTCTGAGCAGATTAGATGATTAACCCCACGGGAATAGAGCTTATTGAACAGTCTCATAACAGAAATATCTTAAAGTTTGGTGCTTCGGGTGGAGCTGAACCAACGGATGAGAAACAAATGGCTTGAAACCGAGGAGAGCAGAAAGCCGCTAAATGAGTCATCACTAATGAAAAGTTTTGTGAATGGCTCCAGAGAACGGAATAGGATTTGGAAATAAACAGGAGAGAAATTATTTGTTTTTGGTCTGACACTCATTAATTCATAGATACATTTTTTTCTTCCTAAGCCTTGGGGTGCTTTGTAGAGTGTTCTGTCTAGAGGTTCTTTTATGGACTTGCAACTGCATTTCAATAGCAGTTATGGAATTGAGCAAACAACCAAACAAGATCATTTATGGAATGGTTACAAAGGCACAGGTGCAAATTTTCCCGGTAGCTGTAACCAACTAGTATACATTGAGTGACTTCGATGAGAGGAATTTATCTTGTCAGAGTTCTGGAAGCTGAATGAACAGGTGTCTGCAGCACTTGGTTCTGTCTGAGGCCTGGGAGGAAGGATGTATTCCAGGCCTCCTCTCTAGATTCCACTGGGTTTCTGGCAGTCTTTGTCTTCCTTGCTTTGTCGATCACAAGGTCATGATCAGAGTTGCCATGATCATAGTGTCTCTTCACAGCAATAGAAACCCTAACTCAGACAGAGGCTAGCCTAAGACACGTGAGACCTTGTCTCACAAAGAAAGGGAGGATGGATAATTTTGTGCAGAGTGAACTAGGTTGAAAAAACTAAAAGTGTCAGAAGAAGAGAGAGAAATCTGAAGGCTATTATAGTTACTGGCTCAAGAGAGATAGATGTACCTGACTTGTGACAGGTACTTTGTCAGGAAATGGACATACTGAAAGTGTAATGTCTGACCTCCAAGGTCCACGGGGAAATAAAATTGTGCTAACATTCCTTTAGGAGACCTGGGAAGCCGTGTTGAAGAAAACTACCCCAGATGTACGCTGATATTGGTCAAGTTCCTAGGCTAGGGCTTTAATCACTGGTCCCTTAACATGTGACCTTATTGTCAAGTGGAACAGTTAATGATATCTGTATTTCAGAAGAGGTCATTCTGGTTATGATTAAGATGGTCAGCTGACATGCTTACACATGGGGAGATGAGCAAGCAACTTTCAAAACTCTAGAAATGACAGAGACATCTGGCTGCCTGGACAGTCACCCAAAGTTCCTCTATAATGTTGGGGCATCCATTTTTAGCCTATAGGCCTAGAGTATCTGGCAGACTTTTCAGTGAAGCAGGAAATTTGAGGGTTTCTCCTACCTTGTATTGGCAAAGTTCATCAGTCGCTTTCCTCTGTGTCCTATAGAATGTCTGCAGACTCTTCTCTGAAGCAGGAATCTCAATGGACAGTTCTGCCTTGTCTTGGCAAAGTTCAGCAGTCATGTTTTTGTGGCTTCTGTGTGTCCAGTCTTCACAGCACATAGTCAAGCAGTAAAGGCAAAAGCAGTTTCTTGACTAAATGGCTAATTTTTGTCACAAAGAAAGCAAACTCCCATGGAATTTCTTCAATATTCATCATCCTTTTATAAAGTATATTGGTACTGCCAGGACCAGTTGTGTTTCATTGTCATGAAAAACCTTAGGTTATTAATCAACTTAAATGTCATTTTCTGTAAGTCTTTGACGTATTTGAAAATCATCTATCTAAAATATACCTATTGAACCTTGGAAACATACCTAATGTGACTACAGCTTGATCATTATAGATTAACTACTAACCTCATTTCTTATTTATACATTGCATTTTTAAATTTATATATTGCATAAGCACAATATCCCAAACAAGAGTAGAAACATATACATTGTAGCAAATTTAACTTTAAATTTGTATCAATATTCCAAAATCCATGCCAATGCAAAATATTTGAGATTAATAGTTGTCTTTTATCCTATATTTTTATATTCACCTAAATTATGACAAACATCCATAACCCACCAAATAACCAACAGTCACCCATACCATTTATTAGGAATGTGGACGTCGTTTTCTCTAGACTGTGTCTGTTGTCTATGGGCAAAAGCATCTTTAAGGGTCTCTGAGAAAATTTGAGATAATGGCCAAGTCCTGGGAAGACAGCTGTAATCTTTGTTGATAGGTAGCACCTGTCAAGATTCAGGAGGCCTGCCATGATCAAACCTGGTCCATCTCATTTCTGAAGGAATCCACAGCTTCTCGTCTCCTGTGGGAACAAAAGCAAAACCCCTTCTCCGAAGCCTCAACAAATGTAACACATCTTTAAAACTATTCCACAAGACATATGGAATAATTATATTTATATAAAACCCCAGAAAATGCAAGTAGATGTATAGTAAAAGTAATAGAGCAGTTGCTGGACTAAGGAATGGGCCGAGACGTAAATATTATAGAAAGAGGGAGAACTTTAGAGGGTGTGGCTATGCTTGTTGTATTTTCTGTGATGGTTTCTCTGTGTGGAGCAGATTCTCTGTTAGTTGTAGATTCTCTGTTGTACGCACACCAAATACATCAAATGTACATCTGAATCGTGCAGCTTACAGTATGGAAAGTATACGTTAAACTAAAAAACGTTAGTGGAGTAGGCAGCAGGCGTTCAGCAAAACCGGACAGAATGATGCAAGTTCAAGCAAACCAGGCGTCAAATAAATGTCAGTGGAACTACTGTGAAGGGGGTGAACAAATAGCAGATATTCCACACTTTTAGAATAAATGAAAGAATTTGATTATGTATTGAGTGTGCCTATTACATACTGGACAGTATTCTAGGTTCCCTGCTTTAGTTTAAGGGCAGTGGATGGAAAGCGGTGCAGCAATACAGGTGCGAAAGAGGTGTGACAAAGCAGAAAGGAAAGAGAATGAACTTTGTTTTTTTTGTTGTTGTTGTTTTTTGAGACAGGGTTTCTCTGTAACTTTAGGAGCCTGTCCTGGAACTAGCTTTTGTAAACCAGGCTGGTCTCGAAGTCACAGAGATCCACCTGCCTCTGCCTCCCGAGTGCTGGGATTAAAGGCGTGAGCCACCACCGCCTGGCCGAGAATGAACTTTGTGGAAGGAGTGTGAGGCTCACAGCCCGAGCGCCAGCCCGGGTTGCGCACGCGCAGAAACCGCTAGGCGACGTCGGTTTCCCCTCTCATTAGCGGACCCCGGGGTGGGCGGTGGTGGCTTGAGCGCCTGCGCCTGCGTAGATCCAGCCGAGCCGGGGGCGGGGCGTGGTGTGGCGGGGGCGTGGCCTAGAGGGCGGGGCTTTAGGTGATTTCCCAAGCCGCGGCTCAGGCGGTGCTGGGGAAACCGAAAGTGGGCGGCGGCCGCGTCGGGTGCCCTGGCGGAGGCGGTGGAGGGAGCCGGTCCCAGAGGCTCGGGCGTGGGCCGAGGGCCCCCGGGAAGAGGTGAGCTCAGGTCGGGGCGCGACAGGTGCGGGCGATGTGGGGCGGGCTGCGGGGCGGCAGGGCTCGGGCGGGACAGCGGCTGGGCGCGGCGTCTCAGGCCCGGGCCTGGTCCCCGACGCAGCGGGGTTCCAGAGCGTCGTGCGTGACGCCCCGGGATATGGGCCGGGCGTCCACCGGGGAGGCCGCGGTGCAGCCAGAGATGCAGAGGGGGGCGTGGGCGGTGCGCAGATCTGAGCAAGAAGTGGCTCCTGGGCAGAGGCAACCGGCCGCGTCCACCCGTGTGGGACAGCGGTACCCGAGCGCTGCGCAGTTGTGCCTGCCCGCGGGCCACACTGCGGCGGCCTCCGCCCTCGAGACCGGCCGGTGCAGGCCGCGCACATCAGGCAGGACCTACACGTAGCCGTTCCTGTCAACCGTGAGCGCTGGGGAGGAAACAAACCTCCACGGAGAAGTTGTCTTGGAAGTCAGAGCTTACAGCTTTTCTGCTGCCATCCACTTGAGGGGTACATTCCTATTAATATCCAGGGCTACCACTCCCCAGTCATTTGGGGGAGCAGGGAAGGGAGCTGTGTATAGATGTTAGTAAAGACTCAGCCCCAAAGGATTCTGATTCTGCCACTATAGACCAACCAAGGAAACCACCTGGGCTCTGCAGGTGGAAGTATACAGAGAAGTGTTTTTGGGGGAATGGAAACGCTTTAGTGGTTGAAGGGAAATTTATAACTAAATCCCTGTCCCTTCCTGGGCCCCCTGGCGTGAATGAAAGTGGCATTCTACAGTGCGGCCTTTGCTGATATGCATTGGCATCTGGGCTTCAAAGCTTAATTGTGAGGTCGGGAATAAATGGCATCCTTTCTCTGAGGCTGCTTTTCCATGTACCAGATGGTAATAGTTAAATTACCCTTCTAAGTAAGTAAATCCTTGGGCTCATAATGATAATCCTCCAAAGTGTCTAGCTCTTTTTCCTTTCACCGAACTTCCCGTATTTTACAGGTTGGGACGTCGAGGAGGACAGGGACACACAGATCTTTTTATAGGATCAATTGGCACATGGTGGAGATTTCTGTAGTTGCACCACATGACATAGTTGAGCTTCAGTTGCATGCAGAGTCCTCCGCTGGTTGTGAAGTCCACAGGTCCAGCTCCTCAGCCCTTCTCTTTCCTAGATTCCCTCTTTGCTGAGACAGTGAGGCAGCACTTGGCAGCCCTCAGATTTTAGTCCCTGGGGATTGGAAGGGAAATGTAATCCCTGCTAATACCTTTTAAATGCGCCACATGATCATGGCTGAGTGAACTATTGTGTATTGCATCAAGAGTTTGGAACTCTAGAAAAGATCTTTCTTTTAAAGTTTTCTTTCTAATATAATTAGGTGTTTGATAGAAATGTAAAGAGTACACTTTATAATTAAATTCTGTGTGCTCGTTTTGTGTTTGACGCAGTACAAACAGCAAGAATTGAGCTTTGGTGCAGAAAAAAAATGTCTGGATGCTTTCATGGATCAGGAGTTTCTTGTTGCTTGGAGTGAATTTGACTTTCATATTTATATGAATTAGGATTTCCTTTTTGGTTTTTCTCTTTGTTTCCATCACTGTTCTTCATTGTCCTCATAAATTCCCAAGAGCCCAAAGTCTGTCTTTTCAAACAAACAAAAAGTAGTCACTTGTTACACTTATTTATGCTGTGGCACATTTGTTTAATGATCAAGGATGTGTGGCATTTTTTTTTGTTGTTGTTGTTGCTTTTCTTTAACTCTGTGAAGCTGTGTTTCTTTGCCTGTCAAAAACACCTGATTGGTCTAAGAGCTGAATGGCCAATAGCAAGGCAGGAGAAAGGATAGGCAGGACTGGCAGGAAGAAAGGATATATAGGAGACCTCTGGGGAGAGAAAAGATTGAGGAGCAAGGGAAAGGAGAAAGGACACCAGGGGCCAGTCACCCAGCTGTACAGCAAGCCAGAAAGAAGTTTTGTTTGTTTGTTTTTTTAAAGAAACAGAGGCAAAAGATAGATGGGATAATTTAAGAAAAGCTGGCTAACCTGGTGCTGGTGGCTCATGCCTTTAATCCCAGCACTCAGGAGACAAAGGCAGGTGGATTTCAGCACTTGGGAGACAGAGGCAGGTGGATCTCTGAGTTCGAGGCCTGTCTGATCTACAGAGTGAGATCCAGGATAGCTAGGGCTGTTACACAGAGAAACCCTGTCTCGGGGGGGGGGGGAAGAAAAACTGGCTAATAACGAGCCAGACTAAGGCCAGGCATTCATAAGAACAAGACTTCGTGTGTGATTTATTTGGGAACTGGGTGATGAGCCTCCCAAAGGAGCCAAAGAGCAAAGAGTTTTTAAACTGCATACACACACACACACACACACAAACTACAAATAGGCTCCAAAGTTTGATGGAAATTATGGGTTTGCTTACTCATGACAAAGCTGCACAAGCTGAAATATCAAGTCTGCCATTTCCTCCTCAGAGGAACCTGAGGAAAGCAGAGAACCAGTAGCTCTTGCCCATACTCATTACCTCCACAGAAGGGGCTGAAATGAACTGCTCGAAAAGGCGCAGGTACTTGGTAGTTAGGCCGAGATTCCTGACCAACTTACGATTAGTCTCAGGGTTTTTCCTCTAGTGTGTAAATGTACAGAAATCCCTTACTTAGATATATTTATGTAGTGGCTAAAATAAATAATTTGAAATAACAAGAATAAAAAGGAAAACTGCTTCCTAAAATTCTATAAGGAAAATTACTCTTTCCTTTAAAAACTGGTTGTAGGTAGACTTATTTAGGTCAACAAATAGACTATCATTGGAAAGAAAATAACAGCCTCTTGAACTTATGCACACTGGGTGTGGTGGTGCATACCTATAATCTTAACACTCTGGGGGAACTTTGTCTTTTAAATTAAAAACAAAAACAGTCTACACACCTTGCAATATGAGAAATTGCTGGGTAAAGTTCTTATATACATTCCTCCCTTTTCTAAGGCATCTTACTGCTCTGTAAGATGAAAGGCTTGAGTTAGCCTAAATGATGTCTAAAATCTTACAACACACACTGTTAGGGGCTTTTAGGTCTCCACTTGGTAAGATCACGTAAGATCTTGAGAGCATCAGTTATCCAAAGTATATCCTCTAGAGCAGTGGTTCTCAGCATTCCTAATGCTATGACCCTTTAGTACAGTTCCTCATGTTGTGGTGACCCCCCAACTATAAAAATTTTTTAGCTGCTACTTCATAACTGTAATTTTACTACTGTTATGAATTGTAATATTAATATCTAATATGCAGCTCCATTGGCGGTTGTGACCCACAGGTTGAGAACTACTGCTCTAGTGAGATGTACAGATGCTTCAGCTAAAAAGATAAGAGAGTTTACCCTAATCATTCTTTGGGTTTATTTGGGTAGTTAGAATTTATGAAGAGGAATTAGAATTGATGATTAGAAAAACATTGTGAGAAAGACAAGACAAATTATGCAGTTAAGAATAGCTAAGGAAAGGAGAAACTTAGCAGTATAAACACAGATGCGAGCCAGAGCGGCGCCACTGTGGCTGATGAACCCCGTAACCGTAGGACAGCTGGGGCACACCGATGCCTGCCTGCGGGATCCCCAAGTCAGTGGTAGACAGCAGCAGAGAACATATGTTTCAAATGCATCAAAGCTCAGGTTGTGTGTGGTGATGCACGTCTGAATCCCAGCACTTAGAGGGCGAAGCCAGGAGGATCTGGAGTTTGAGACCAGCCTGCATATTATATAGTGAGACTCTGTCTCAAGAAAACACCAATTTCCACAGATTCTTCAAAACAAGACTTTCTTGAGTCATTTTTAGATGCATTAAAGAAAAGACAATTTTACGCAGTATAGTTTTGAAATACAGTGAGGATTGTTTTAAGTTGTGTACATTGTTTAAATTTAGGGATGGCAATATAGCTCAGAAGTAGAGCCCCTGCCTAGCATGCAGAAGGCCCTGGATTTTTGTCTCTAGTACCACCATCCCCACACACACAATGCACATTTAAATTTGATGTCCTGTACTTCTTATACAGCATTAGTATCTTGGGACATTTGCAGTGAATTGTGTAGCATAGAAGAAAGAGAAAGGATGATGGGAAATGAGAAGCAGTCAGGTTCACCAGAGTTTTTGCAACATTTTATTGGATTAGGATACACCTCTGTTAAATCAGCTTGTGGTAGGTCCCTGTTTCCAGTTCTGAAGGTTTGTCCCTAAGCACACATCTAGATTGGTAGTGTTCTTGGAAAGAAAGATTTAGATTGGAAGTCAGGAGAGCAGAGGTTTTTGATTCTGACCATGAACTGGGTAAGAGCTAGAAGACTCAATCATGGGCCTCAGTTTCCTTTTTTCAGAGTTACGTTTTAAAAGATTATTTTATGTGTATGAATGTTTTACTTGCATGTATATATGTGTGTGTACCAGGTATGTGCCTGGTGCCTGTGGAAGTCAGAAGATCATTGGATCCCCTGGAACTGGAGTTCCCAGGCAGGTGTGAACTGCCATGTGGTGGCTGAGAACAGAACCCAGGTCCTTTGCAAGAGCAGAGAGTACTTTTAACCTCTAAGATATCTCTCCACTCCCAGTTTCTTCATTTGTTTATGTGTGTAAATATGTAGTTTCATTTGTGTTTGTGCACATGGGTGTGGAGGCCAGAGGTCAGTCAGCATTGGGTATCTTCCTCTGTCATCTTTTGAGATAGTCTCTGACTGGACCTGGAGCATGCCGAGTTGGCTAGACTGACTGTTCACTGATCCCCAGGATCCTTCTGTCCCCACTCTTCTCCTTCCTTGGGATTGCAGAGACAAGCTGCTGTGTCCAGCATTTGACATGGTGCTGGAGTTCTGAACTCGTGTATTCATAGTGTGTAGCAAGCACTTTACCTACTAAGCCATATCCTAAACTCCAGCTTCCTCATTTTTAAACTTCATAGTTTTAAGGTGCCCATGTTGTATGGCAAAACTTTTCTTGGGGAGATACTGCACACAAATCTACTCACCCCAGATAAGGAGCCCATGACAAACCAAAGTACACATGCCACCAAAGTCCAACTTGGTGAACCAGTGAGTTTTATTGGTGTTACTTTCAGGAATATGGTTGAGGAGTTAATTACAGGAGCAGAAACGACTCAGCGGCAGCTACATCACCAAGCCCACTCCAGTAAGGGTGACAGCTCACAGAAGCTGGAAACCTGGAGGACACCGCATAGCCTGCAGGTAGCTCAACAGGTTGACGTGTCCATTCCAGATGACTCAGTTATTCTAAACCTCTTCCAGGCAGCTCCATTTACTTGAGATGTTTACTTTTCAGCTTGGCTTGGCTGAGAGGGACTCTCAGCTTTTATTGTTTACTCAGGCAGGGAGGGGCCGAGTGAGTCTGATCAGTTTCATGGACTTCCTGAAGCTATTTTGAGTTGTTTACTTTGCTTTAAGGCGCTTCCCTGAAGGATGGAATGCGTCAGTCTCTTCTTTCGGAGGTTGGGCCCGTGTCCTACACTGTCCTGAACACCTGGGTCTGGGGAATTGCATCTTGCTCCAATACCGTTTGCCAAAGCAATTAGTGACCTTTTGCCTACTTGTTCTGAGAGAAATCCCAGAACTCCACTGGCTTGTTCACCAAACTTGTCAGCGTATTGATACATGTGCTTATAAGGCAAGTAAGTGAATTGAGACAACTTCTGATATTTCAAATTAAATGCAAAACTAGAAATTTCCTCAACCTGTTTTCTTTTTTCAGCAAGTATATTTATGCATTGTCACTTCCCATACATAGCATTTGAGTAGCTGCTGAATGCACACACTATGCTAAAGTACATGTAGTGCTGGTATGCTGCTTCTGTTCCTCGTGAGTAAGGAGAAGAAAGAGCAAGAGGAAGTAAAAACGGAGCATAGTCTGTCATAGCATCTAACTTACTGACGGGCATTTGCAAGTTGGCTTTGTGACTAATAATCCCATGCCCACTTCTAGTTTGCTTTGCTGCTTGGGAGACTTTCTTAGCTCAGGCTAAGATACACTGACTGGACAGCCCTCAGGAGTGTGGACCTGAGAATCTGCAGACTGAAATGAAGGCCCACTCCATTTCTTTCTGTCTCACCTTGCCTGGTCACCTGGTCTTATAGGACATACAAGACTCACAAAATAAAAGCCTTAAATTTCACTTAAATTCCATGAAAATCAAACTTGCATCTACTACATTTATAGAGACTAGAAATAAGGGAAGAGGTTGAGGCAGAATACCTAAAACTTTGCCTTTGGAATCTCAAAGTTGAAATTCCCTTGATAAGCTTACATTGTGCTTGTAATGAATGATTCCCAAGATTTATAAAAAATAAAAATGTACTGGATTTTTTAGAGGAAGCTATTCCCATGAACCTGAAGAGTATAATTGCCATCTGTAAAAATTCTAAACAGATAAACAAAATGTCATGATTTTCAAAGATTTTATAAATTGAAGCATTCTAAAGCACTGCATACTGTAAAATACTATTTTAAGGTGTGCATCTGATTTTGATCAATACCTATGGCAATGCAGCTAATGGGATTTGGAACAGACCAGAAAACTCACCGTGCACAAGAACAAGAGAAACACCTGAACATCCTTTCTGCTACCCGGGAGTTGGAGCATTTAACCGTCTTTCAGGACCTCCCCTCAGATGTTTAGAGAGCTAGTATTCCTTGCAAGACAGTGTGCTTTAGGAAAAAAGCAGGATATGGAGGTGACCTTAGTTTACAGACTGTAGCCATATGCATAGGCATGGCTTTCTACTCTTCTCAAATATGTGTTCATTTTTGTAGAAAAAAAAAAAGCTTTCTGGAAATCCATTACTGAGTGTACTTCTGGTGTTTCTTAGTTGCTTAAATAGATAATTAGCAAAAGCTTCAGCAGAGTAACACATTGTGTTTAAAAACAGAAACATGTCTAAGTTTGCAGTGTTCAGGAATGGAAGCAGTGCTTACTGCCCCCTGGGATGCTTGGATGCCCGACAGTAATGCCATGGTAATGGCCCTGATCACTGCCTACTCGTTATGAACTCAGGGCTCAGTGTGAACTCAGGGCCCAGAAATAATCTCACAGTTGCTTTTCATCTGGTGGCAGAGTAGTAGTCTTTAATTTATAACTACTAGTGTAATTTGAGGACAGTTTTAATAACAAATGGCTTTATGATATTTATGTAATAGCTCACATAAGTGTTGCATTTTAGGGAGTAGAAGGAAGAAGGGAATGGATAGTTAGATGGAAAATTTATCATCTGTTTAATATAATATTTATTGAGCTCTTGTAGACTAGACTCTAGAGAGTCTACAGGGAACAGACATAGTCCTGCAGTGAAGGAGACAGCAGTATAATGAATGTTACAGGGTGATGATAGACATTAAGGTGACAGTAAGGCAGAGGAGTGGAGCAGAGATCACCATGCAGCTGCCACAATGGCTCTGACTTTGAGTAGAGTGGTGGCCAAGGCAAGCATTGCTGAGACTATGACATTTGAGGTACTTACCTAAAGAGAGCAGTATTGACCCCAGGGCAAGAAGTTTACAGGTGTGAGACTGGCAAGCACAAAGGTCCTAAGGTGGGGCACCCCAGGCACAGTCCAGGAAAGGTAAAGGTGAGTACAGAGAGCGAGGGAAAGAAGAATTGAGGTCGGAGAAGTGGGGTAGGCACAGACAGATTTTGGCTTCTTGTCTGAATAAGGCAGGATAGAAATAGGTTTTGAGCAGAAGAATGGCATGATGGGATTTAACATGTAAGGATTGCTCTGTTTGATAGATGTGGTCTGAAGTATAGATTCTAGAAGGTAAAGTGGAAGTAGAGACCAGCCAAGAAGCACAGACTAGAGAACAACCTCATGGAGTTGGTAGGGAGTGGTGGGTGCCAACCATCCATTGTCATGGTGATGAGGCAGAAGGAGTAAGAACTTCCCATGCTGGGCCTGGGAGAAGGAGCTTGTGCCAGGAAAATAAGTGTGCTCTTTGCATGCTGGCATTGAATTTGGACACACAAGCAAAGACAGGTCCAGACACAACTTTCTGCAGGCTCTTGGTCCTCCCCACCAAATGAAATGAAAATATATCAAAATATATGACCTATTTGTTAGCAGCTTTGCTGTGGAAATAAATACTAAAATATAGGCTTTTAAAATTGTATAATCTGTGCTTAAAAGAGAATGTTGGGTAAAGGGAACACTCCTCCATTGCCAGTGGGAGTGCAAACTGTACAGCCCCTTTGCATATCAGTGTGGCAATTTCTCAGAAAATTAGGAAACAACCTACCTCAAGACCCAGCAGTACCACTTTTGGGTATATATCCAAAGGCTGCTCAATCATACCACAAAGACATATGCTCAGCTATGTTCATAGCAGCATTGTCTGTCACAGCCAGAACCTGGAAACAACCTAAATGCCCCTCGGCTGAAGAATAGATAAGGAAAATGTGGTACATTTACATAATGGAGTACTACACAGCAGAAAAAATAATGACAGCTTGAATTTTGCAGGCAAATGGATGGATCTAGAAAACATCATATTGAGTGAGGTAACCCAGGCCCAGAAAGACAACTATCATATGTACTCACTCATAAGTGGCTTTTAGACATAAAGCAAAGAAAACCAGCCTACAATTCACAATCCCAGAGAACCTAGACAACAAAGAGGACCCTAAGAGAGACATATATGGATCTAATCTACATGGGAAGTAGAAAAAGACAACATCTCCTGAGTAAATTGAGAGCATGGGAACCATGGGAGAGGGTAGAAGGGGAGAGGGGAGCAGAGAAAAATATATAGCTCAATTAAAAAGGAAAAAAATTAGAAAAAAAGAGAATGTCAGTAACAGGTGTATGTGTAGCATGAAACTTTACCAGGGCAGCTCAGAAAATTTCCCTTAGCTGAAGCAGTTGCCAGGGAACAGAACTCAGACATGCAGGTAGGAAGGGTGGGAAGCGAGAACCGAGGATGCCCAAGCACTGGCCCACATAGATGAGCTAGTACTCTCACTGGAGCCTCTGCCTGGCCACACAAATGATGATTAAGCTTTGCAGTAAAAGGGCGGGGCAGTTAGGGCACTGGTCCTATGATACCTGCTAGGTCTCAAAATCCATAGCCTGAGAGAAGGAAGTGCATTGAAAGAGGAAATTAGAGAAGGCAGCTTTGGGCCCAGCTTCCCAGTGACAGTTATGTCTTGAGTGGGGTGTATGGCTTTCACCATCTCCTTACTTCCTAAAACAAAGGCCCTGCTTGGGAAACTGCTGTTGGCCACTCTTTAAGAACAGAAGAAGAAAGACAGAGAGGGCACCTATCCTGGACAAGGATGGAAAACTGCTTGGGGAATGAGGAGAAGCAGGCTTGTTTGGGGAAGCC
The DNA here is from genome assembly GCA_004026605.1 of Ondatra zibethicus. Taxonomy (NCBI): domain Eukaryota; kingdom Metazoa; phylum Chordata; class Mammalia; order Rodentia; family Cricetidae; genus Ondatra; species Ondatra zibethicus. The sequence continues at coordinate 55,388 of PVIU01001970.1, read as the reverse complement.
AAAGAACTCACTTTTGATGAGCCCGCAGGATGGAGGAGGTCTGATCTTTTAAACTATCTTTGTATCTGTGTTAGTGGAAGGCTTTCTAGTAGTCACTGAAATAAACCTTCCAGAGGTTTGTCCACACAAGGAAAGTTTGTATACATGCATGTACAGGCTTTATGTCATTTCTCTTGGCTAAGTTACTCAGGAATGTGATTGCTGAGCTCTGTGGGAAATGTATGCTTCTCTCCCGAGAAACTGCTAAACTATCTTCAGAGAACTGCTTTGAACACCCACCAGAAATGCACGTAAGTTCTGGTTACTCTGCATTCTACAATATCAACACTTTGTATTGCCAGTTTCAAAAAGTGTGTGTGGTGGATGCATGTGTGTGCAGGCGCTATCATCTGTGCATATGTGTTAGAGACATGCATGCATATGTGGGTATGCTTGCCCTTGCTGTGTGTGTTGGAGGCCAGGGTTTGATGTTGGGTGTCTTATTGTAGTGCTCTCTACCCTATTTTTGGAGACAGGGGTTCTCCTGTTTTTTTAAATGTTTTTATGTATTCTTTAATGTATGAATAATATTTCTGCACATATGCTGGCATGCCAGAAGAGAACATCAGATCCTATTAAGTATAGTTGTGAGCTGCCAGGTGGTTGCTGGACTTGGAACTCAGGATCCCTGGAAGAGCAGCCAGTGCTCTTAACCCTTTGAGCCATCTATCCAGCCCAGGGTTCTCTCCTTTCTGGCTACACTGTCTCTTCCCTCCAGTGATGGTGTTATAAATGTATGCTGTCTGCTTAGCTTTTCTTGTGAGTGCTAGGCATCCAAATTCATGTCCTCATGTTTGTGTAGTAAGCACTTCATTTACCCAGACATCGCTCCAGCCCATCAGTAGTTGGTGGTGGTAGTGACAGTGGTGGGGTGTGTGTGCATGTGTGCTGGCACCCCCATGTTGTGACACACATGCAGGAGTTAGAGGACAGCTGGAGGTTGGTCTACTCACCTTCTACCTTGTCTGAGACAAAGTCTCTTTTTTTTTTTTCTGAATATGCCAAGGTAGCTGGGAGCTCTCGGGGACCTACCTTTTGCCCCCATCTCAGCATAGGGCCGCTAGCATTACAGACCTTCTAAAGGTTCTGGAGGTCTGAACTAAGGTCTTCACATGGCAAGTGTTCTGTTTTGTTTTTGACTCTGTCTGCCATTTTGATTTCTTGTCTCTGTGCAGGGAGTATTTGGAGGAAGGAAAGGGAAGGGTGAAACAATGTGATTATATTATATAATCTCAAAAAATAAAACAATTTTTAAAAAAGTGTTTGTCTTTGACATGTGCATCTCTACTGAAGTGTGTGTGTTCAAGTTGCGTATTATTTCAGTTGGACTTTACTGAGTGTTTATACAGAGTACCAGTTCCTTTTTTTTTGATACAGGGTCTCTCTCTCTATATATATGAAGCTCTGTATGTCCTGAAACTCGCTATGTAGAGCCACCCTTGAATTTACTTCTACTTCCTTAGTACTGGGATTAAAAGCATGCGCCATCACATCCAACTGAGTACCAACTCTGCTAACTGTATTATGAAAATACTTTGTCTTAGTCTGACACCTGTCTTCATTTTCTTAACATCTTTTGGAAGAGAAGTTTAAATTTTTGATGAAATTCAATTTGTCAGCTTATTTGCAGTCAAAAATAATAATCTTGGCATAGTACAAGGTCATAGAAATCAGAGATCTACTCTGGTATCTTTTCTGAATTCTTAGCAGCTGTTTCACTTCGGATCTAGAAACTCTATTTCAGGTTAATTTCTCATGTGGTGTGAGGTTCATTTTTTTGTGTGAAAGGATGGTTACTGAGTTTTCCCCGTTGAATTTCCCTAACACCTTGTTGAAAATCAGTTGGCATGTGTGAATTATGTATTCTAGTTATGACAGTCTGGTCTGAGGAGGCCATGTTAAGTAGAGGGAAGTGCATAAGGAAAATAGAGGCTTGAATTTGCTGTGTGAGCTTTGTGTTCAGTTGAGAGTCATATTTGTGAGATCTTCATCCCAGGAACTGGCCTTTTAAATGGACAAATAAGGAAATTGCTACAGTTTTGCGCTTTTGTTTCCTAAGCCAGAGAAAGGGAAAGGATGCTTAAATACAACTTGCTATCCAGTGTGGAAGCCTCTAGGCACATTTAAATCAAGCATTTACTTCTTCAGTCATCCTAGTGCAGTTTAGGCACATAAACCCACTCGTGGCTAGTAGCTCCCACATGGATGGCACATAAAATGTTTCCTCGGCAGAGCTCTAAAGAGTTTGGGGCAGGCAGACCACAGGTTCAAGGGCACCATGGAGCACACGGTGAGTTCCAGCATAGCCTGAGCTACATGATGAAATCCAGTCTTCTGAGCAAGTTTTTAAAAAAGTAGATAAAATGTTCTTTTTTTTTTCTATCACAGAAAGCTCTATTAGACAGACAGCATAGATGAAGGTTTAAAAATGCCCCCTGGTTTTCCACTTTCCTTCCTTTACTGACAGGTTAAGCCACATTTTCTGGTTTCTTGAGGGATATTCTGAATGTTTCTTCATTCTTTTTCTCTGAAAAACTGAAGCTAGATACAGTTACTAGTCTGAAGAGAGTATGAGTTGTCATTAACAGATCAACATCTTTAGATAAAATCCCTACTAATTCCTAAGGACTCAAATCCACCTTTCATTTTTCTCTCTTACTCATCTTGTCTACTGTTCATTAATCCTTAAAAAATAACATTTTTAGTTTTTGAAATTATAATTACAACATTTTCCCCATTCCCTTTTCTCCCTTCAATCACTTCCCTCTTCCCCTCTTGCACTCTCTCAAATATGTGGTCTGTTTTTTTTTAATTGTTGTTATATGCGTGTGCACACCCACACACAGACACTTACACAAATACATATTCCTAAATGTATAAGTTCAACCTGCTCAGTCTGTATAATGTTTCTTTTGTGTATATGGTTTCTGGGCTGGCCACTTGGTCCTGGACATCCAATTAGTGTGCTCTTTCTAGGGAAGCCGTTTTTTGCATTCTCAGCATTCCTTGGTTGCCTGTAGTTCTCTGTCTAGGGCTGAGGCCTGGTGAGGTTTTCCCCATTCATGTTAGTATGTCTTTTGGTGTCTTCTGTGTTCAGGTCTTGCTTAATCAACTTAAAGGTTTCATGATTGTTGCTTCTCTGTCATTTCTAGGAAACATCTCACAGCAAACCTCCCATTCCTCTGACTTTTAAAGTGCTCTGCCCTCTTCCTCAATCATCCCTGAACCTTAGATTCAGGAGTATGTTGTACATGTATCGTGGGACTGGGCACCACACACATACTTGTTCTCTGCATTTGGATCAGATGCGCTGTACTGGATAGTTTCATGTTAGCTTACACAAGCTAAAGTCATCTGAGAGGAGGGACCTTCAATTAAGAAAATTCCTTCATAAGATGTGCACAAGCCTGTAGAGCCTTTTCTTAGTGATTGATGGGAGAGGGCTCAGCTCATTGTGCGTGGTTCCATTTTTGGGCTTGTGGTCCTGGGTCAGGAGGCAGGCTGAGCAAGCCATGATGAACAAGCCAGTAAGCAGCATTCCTCCATGCATTAGTTCCTGCCTCCAGGTTCCTTCCCATCTTGAGTTCCTGTCCGTATTTCCTCTAAGGTGATTTGGATGTATAAGCGAAATAAACCCTTTCCTCCTCAGTTTGCTTTTGGTCATGGTATTTCATCTCAAAGGCAGTAACTCTAATTAGGACACATGGTTTCTGTAATGGTCTCTGTTTCAAGAGATGTTTTCTTGATGAGAGGGGAGAACTACACTTATTTGTAGGTGTACAGACAAATGTTTAGAGTATAGTTAGGGATTATAATGGTTTTAGTAAAGTGGTGGTTCTAAGTTCTCCTCAAAGATCCATGACTTCACTAGCCCAGGGTAATTGGCCAGGTTTCCAGCACAAGGCATGACTTCCCTTTTGTTACCAAGATGTGTGTACTCCTGTTGCATCCTTAAGGTTATAGTGCCATGCTAGTCATTGATGTGGCTTGTGGGCATCGTAGCTGGGCAGAACTATTTGTTGCTTCCCTCCCTTGGAAGCGTGTGTGGCGCCTTCTGTATCATGAATACTACTCCTCAGGGAAGAGGCTTTCAGGTCAGGTCTAGCTCATGTTGCCGGATCCCTGTGTCTGAAATGTATCTTAGCAGTTGGGATTCACCTTCACCTGTAAAGGCAATCAAGGGCAGCCGCAATAGCTTGTAATATTTTGGGAGTCTCTTGGACAACCCTGACCATCAACTAAGAAGGGGGCTCCTACCTGGTGTTGGGAGTTTTTACTAGTAGTTTATGACTTTTAGGAGGGGCATTATTAGTTCAGTTGGGAAAATTTTATTTAAACTATATGTGTATATGTATACATAGATTTTTGAGTACTATAGGTATTTTTATATAGTTAATAGTATGATTCCTTATGACCTTTCAGATATCCTCACTGTTATTTTACCCTCCCCCTCCTTCTGTATTTACCTCATCCTCCTTCCTTAATTAGAGCCCCCATTTTCCCATTTCCTCCTTCAAATCACTTAAACCCTGCTATTCTATTACTACTCCAGCCCCCTCCCCAGGCAATGGTCCCTTTTTACTTCTCTGGTTTCTGCAGTTATTCTAGGATATATACTCATATCTGATTATTTGGAACTAGGAGTCTCAGATGAAAAAAATTCAGTGTTCATCTTTTTGGGTCTGAGTTGCCTCACCCGATATGATCTTTCATGGTTCTGTCCATTTACCTGCAGATTTTATGTTTTTTTCTTTACAGCTGAATACTATTCCATTGTCTATGTAGCACATTTTCAATATTTGTTCATTGATTGAGGGACATGGAAGTTGTTTCCATTTCCTAGCTGTTGTGAGTAGTGTGGCAGTGAACGTGGCTGAGCAAGTGTCTGCGAGCGTGGCTGAGCAAATGTGTGTGGACGTGGCTAAGCAAATGTGTGTGAACGTGGCTGAGCAAGTGTCTGCGAGCATGGCTGAGCAAATGTGTGTGAACGTGGCTAAGCAAGTGTGTGTGAAGTAGGATGGCAAATCTTTTGGGCACATTCAAGGAGTAGTGTAGCTAGATCATGGCAGATTTATTTTTATTCTTTGAGGATTTTCCACACTGGTTTATAGAGTGATTGGGCCAGTTTGTAGTCTGACCAGCAGTAAGGAGTGCTCCTTTTCCCCCACATCCCCTCCAGCATTTGTTGTTGGCCTTTGCAATTCTGACTGGGGTAAGAGGAAATCTCAGTTATTTTGATTTGCACTTCCCTAATTGCTAGGGATAGTGAACATTTTTTAAAGCTGTTTCTTAGCCATTTTTATGTCTTCTTTTGAGAACTTCCTGCTCACATCCCAAGCCTTTTTTGTTTTTAAATAGGTCATTTGTTTTTCAGACTCCTATTTTCTTTTCTTAGTTCTTCATATATTCTGGATATGAATCCTCTGTTAGATGTATAGCTGGCAAAGATTCTCTCCCATTCTGTGGGCTTCCTTCTCATCCAGTTGATTGTGCTTTTAGCTAGGCAGAAGCTCTTTTATGTTTTATGAAGTCCCACTTATGAGTTGTTGGCCTCGATTCATGAGCAGCTGGGTCCTGTTCAAAAAGTCCTCTCTTACATCTGTTCCTTGTAGGGCACTGCCTGTGTTTCCTTGGAGTAGTTTTAGTGTTTTGGGTTTTACGTTTAGGTTTTTGATCCATTTGGAGTTAGTTTTTTTTGTGTGTGTGCAAGGTGATAGGTAGGGGTCTAATTTCATTATTCTACATATGGACATCCAATTTTGTTGAAAAATGATGTCTTTCTCCAGTGTGTGCTTTTGACATCTTTGTAGAATATTAGATGGATGTAGTTGTGTGTGCTCATGTTTGGGCCTTCAGTTTTGCTGCACTGTTTGTGCCAGTCCTGGCACTTCTGAACATTCTATTGATACTCTTTTGGTCTGCAAGACACTGGAATACAGCTCTGTCTCCTCTCTCTTCTCTCCCCTCCCTCCTATTCCTCCTACCCATCTCCCTTTTCTTTCCTCTTCCCTACTTTTGTCAGCCTTTTGTAGTTCTTTTTCCTGTACCCTTCCATTACATGACTACCTTCTACAGGAATCCATCATTATCCTTGTCTTTTTCTATCTGGATGCTGAAGACCAGTGAATCTCTACCAGCTCAGGCCTCTAACTTGAGTTCCTAATGAATATATCTATGTGGTTGCCCTTGAACATCCAGCCTCCACCTGTCCAGAATGAACTCAACCTCTTCCTCTCTTGCAAACCTGCCTCCAACCCATGGCTCTGTGTGGTTACTACCAGTGTGCCTTAGCCAGATACTTGGAGCCTTCACCACTTGTGGATTCTGTATCTTGACTACTTGTAGCTTGCTTTTTTTTTTTAACTCCTCATGCCCTATTTTCAGGTTCTCCACATTTCCAAGCATCCAATTAGCTTTCCCAAGCATCTGAGCCGATCACTTTATTTCCCTCATTTGTGGTCTCCCTCCAGTGATGCATTATTTTTAACAAATGCAGTCATTAGCATACTCTGGTTATCTCAAAGTCTGCCCCTTTCTCCCTCTCCAGTTTGGATTCCCCTCCAGTCCTGTCAGTCACATGACTCCCTGGAATTCTCAGAACATTCCCATGCCCTTCTCTCCCACCTCTGGCCCCACCGGCTAGTTTTCCTCCTGTTCTGGCCATCAGAAACCCATGCAGGCCTCCTCTTGTACCTTTCTGACTCCCCACATTCCCAGGTAATCCGTATCACTAATGTATTTCCCTGTATTCTCACATAGGAGACACTCAGCACTCGTTTGTGGCACAATCTAAAAACCTTCAGATCAGAAAATCTTTTCCCATTTATAGACTGATGAGCCATAATATAGTAACCTTCTCCTGTGTTCCTTATAGGTGAAGATGCTGGAGGCAGATCTGGTTTCCAAGATGCTAAGGGCTGTCCTGCAGTCTCATAAGAACGGGATAGCATTACCCCGGCTCCAAGGAGAATACCGATCTTTGACTGGAGACTGGATCCCCTTCAAGCAGCTGGGCTACCCCACTCTAGAAGCCTACCTGAGAAGTGTGCCAGCGGTTGTCAGGATAGAGAGCAGTAGATCTGGAGAGGTAAGAAGGCATCTTGCCTGCCAGAATTCTCACACAGAGTTGAAGTCATCTCCCTGGAGCTTCTGATCTCATATCTGTGGTAGAAGTGAAAGTCTTGAGTAGCTTAGATCCATAAGCGATAGCATACCTAAGGTGCAGCCCATATCCTCATGTCTTATGTAATGTAATGCCTTAGAATATTTATGACATTTATCTAGTTCCAGTGTCTAAACAGAGTGACTATACAGGAGGCCTGGAATAGCCTTATCTGCTCACTACAAACCTGTGCCACTAAAGATTTACTTATTTATTGTACTGTTTGCCTGAACTATGTGTACTATGGTACTGTGCCGTAGTAAGGTTCCTGCACTACAGGACAGTGAGACGGTTCGTTCATGAGCCTGGGAACTAGGCTGGAGATTTAAAAACATACACACACAGACAAAGACACAGGGACAAGGGTTCATCCTTGAAACAAGAATACCAAGAATGCCCCCTTTATTGTGTTCAGGGGCAGCTTATATAGAGCTCTGGCCACATCCCAGCTCTCGGATCTTTCAGCTGCAGATTCATCAGAACCCACTCCCCTGCCATCAGAATCTCATGCTTAGAGCAGCTGCAGGCTGCTCAGAGCAGAGGAAAACATGTTATTTACAAGAAATTCAGGGTCTGGTAGTCTGCAGTCCCCAACAATTTATTATGTATACAGTGTTTTGCCTCCATGTATGCCTGTAATGCAGGACAGAAGAAGGCACCAGAATGCATTATAGGTGATTTTGAGCCACCATGTGGTTGCTGGGAGTTGAACTCGTGACCTTTGAAAGAGCAGCCAGTGCTCTTACTCTCTGAGCCATCTCTCCAGCCTCCATTTCAGTTTTTTATTACCCATTTACTTACTGTGTGTGTGTGGACACACACTCTTACATACCATAGTACACATGTGGAGGTCAGAAGGCAGTTTGCAGAGTCTGTTCTCTCCCTCCACCCTGTGGACTGGGGACTGAATTTAGGTCATCAGACTTTGGCAGCAAGTGCCTTTACCTATTGAGCCATGTCACCAGCCCTGTTGAAAGTGTTTTGCAAAGGTCACAAATGACCTGATCACTACATCTAATGGGCAGTTTTAATTTTCATCACTGGTCACAGTCATGCTAGTTCCTGCTGTCTGGGCCTGGCTTATTTCCTAGTTGGTCACTCATGACAGTAGCCTCTCTGCCAAAAGCTGTGTTGTAGTTTTCTTCCTTCAGTAGCCAGCTCCTCCTTCACAGGAATATGATCTCAGTATTCTTCCACTTTAAACCCTTCAGCTTTTCTTGGAGGGTATTAGATTGTTGTGGGTGCAACAGGCAATGTTTGCTTCCTCTGTGTGTCAACAATCTCACTTACTGTGGTACCTGCCACTTTCAATGTGATAGAGACAGACAGGATGAACCCCTGTACTCCCTGCCCCAAATGTGCAGGTTTCTAGGTGCCCTTTCCCTTATTTGAAAGTCTTGGATGTCTTTTACCAAGCTTAATATGTTTGGTTTTCTCTTTGTGTGCATAGGGCAGCGGGGGTTGGGGGAAGAAAGAAAAGGGAGCCAGGATCAAAAGAGCAGTCATAGGGGAAACTCATCTGTAAGAACTTATATAAGGGGAAGACGCAGTTCATTGCAGTTGATATCAGTAATACGGTGTGTGCTGGCCTCCCAGGTTTAAGCCTTCATTCAGCTCCTGCTGCTTACAGCACTCATCGCAGAGTTCTCAGTTTCTCTTCTCTGTCTTTAAAAACAGAGTTTCTGAAAGTGAGAGATTCACCTTTCTCTCTTCATAATTGATAATTCATAAGTATGTGTTGAATGCTTGAATGAGCAAATATCAAAATGAATGAATGAACTACTAGTGCTTCATACAGTTTCTGAAATGTTTTTCTTTAACCGTTTTCTCCCCTATTTTGGGCATTTTAAAATGTTTCCAGGTTCTGACTATTTAATAGCCCCTTCTGAACATACTGAGGCAGGTAATGTTTTTTCTTTTGACTTACATTGTAATGTAATTTCAAGAATAGAAGCACTGACCAAAAGAGTATGAATGTGATTTGGCTGTAGCAAAAAGCCCCATTGTTCTTGACGTCAACCGATAGTCTCATATGCACAAACAGATGCAATTTTAAGAAAATCATATACTTTGGCCTCAGAAAGATAGCCTTACTGTATGACTAGGAGCTTAGCTTTCTGAGCCCTCACTGTTCTTCCTTGTGTAAGTGGGGAAAAGATGTACCATGTGTCTCTGAGCTGGTGCATGTAGAACACAGGATACTTTTGCTTATTTGCCAACCCGATGATAACCTGATTTATTGTAGATGCTTAATAAATACCTGTTTCAAGAATAAATGAAAATCTCAAGTTGGAGAAAGTCAACGTACTAGATCATGCATGATTCCTTTTGTGTTAAATATAATTTTGGTCCTGCAGAACTGGAAGAGCTGCTGAGGACTGCATCCACCTGGCTTTGGGGTATTTGGTCCACTGGCACCCAGCCTCCACAAACCAGCTCTCAGAATGTCTTGTTTTTGCTTTGCTGCTCACAGATGATCTGCTACGCTGTAGCCTGCACAGAAACGGCAAGAATCGCCCAGCTTGTGGCTCGTCAGAGGACCTCTAAAAGGAAAACAGGGCGGCAAATTAATTGTCAGATGAGAGTGAAGAAAACCATGCCATTCTTTCTAGAAGGTAGGACTTTTCATATAAAAGTTTGCCCCTGAGTAGATTGCCGTAAGGGCTTATGGAAATGCTATCTTTGTTCCTGATAACTATTAAGTGAATAATTTGCCAGTATCCACATGTCAGAAGAAAAATTCTGCAGCTGTGATTTCTGTTGAGATGATGGAGTGCTGATGAGCGTGGCTCCCAGAATCTAGCGGTCACAGTGCAGAATAATGCAGCAGATGGTAACCGTGGTGATGGCTAAGTGTAGTTTTACCCATTTAGATAAAATTCTTTGATAAGAATCCTCATCCAGAATGTTGGATGAACCAAAGAGCCTGTAATACAATGTCTGTACTCAGCAGATTGAGTCTTTGGTTTTAAGATATATATTTTTCAGAGAAGTTTGAATAACATGGCCTAAAAACACGATAGCTGTATTTCCTAAACGCTTATCTCGAGGCGGTTATAATAAATTCTAAAATCAAATCCTCAAGCAATAGTTCAGCAGTGCTGTGAATTATTAGATGACTGCATGGCAGAAGAAGCAGTTTAGACTAAACGGCCATCCCTGTGAGTAAGCGAGGAGGGTGGGCTTCCTCAGGAAGGAGACTTCGGCTGCAGGTACAGTGTGCTCTGAGAAGGTGGAGGACAATGCCGGCTTCTTGCCAGCTGCTGGCTGCTTGGGAAGCACTTGGTGGTGAGCAGAGGGAAGCGCTGGCTAGTGAGGTAGGAGGACCCTCATCCACAGAATGCTCCCAGTCTCACATCCTGCCAGAGTCCCCTCTTTGTGTTCTTCCAAATTATGCAGACAAGTGGGACCCACAGAAGTAGCTGGTGGGGGAGCAGTGCAATGAAACTACAGTTTGAAGAGCCAACTGATTCCATTGTGTCTGCTTAATTTTTAGGGAAACCAAAGGCAACCCTCAGGCAACCAGGCTTTGCCTCAGACTATTCTATCAGCAAGAAACCTAATCCAGCACTGTTAAGAGACAAAGGAAGCACTGTGGGAGTTAAGGTTGATGCGGACATGCCACCTTACCCAGACCTTCAAGTAAAGAGGCATGTGAGCATGTCTGCAAACAGCAGGTACCTGGGCTTTATCTGACTTAAAGGAGAAGCTTGGCAAGCTAGGGCAGCAACTGTTAGAAAAGTATGTTCATATTGAGAAGGGCTGTCTTTTGTAATTTGTGTTCATACCCTTCATTATCAATAGGTCCTCTTCCTACCCAGTGACATCACCTGAGCTCCCTGCCCTGTCCCCTCCAGCTGTTCTGACCTCCCTTTGTCCTGTCATCTATACACATTCTAGGTTTTTCTGAAGTGCTATGTTTTTCACATTTTTGTTTTTTTACAAAATTGTTTTTACAATTAGTAAGATTTAGGGAAAATCTCATCTGGCTGTATACTCTCCTTTGCTCCAGTAATTTCCCACAGTTAGGCAGTAGTGTTTAATCATGATGCAGGGGCACCTGGATGTTTGTGCCGTGGAACTGGACTGATAATGAGACACTTCTAGGCTTAGCTTGGAGTAGCCATAGCTGAGGTAGCTAACTGTAAACTCACTATTTTATGTTTTATGATTTCCTCACTTTGCCGGTAAAAAACATGCAGGTAGCTGACAGGAAGGTTTCTTTCTATTTCTAAATGTCACGGTTTTATGAAGTCACCCAGAGGTCAGCAAACTACAATCTATGGGCTACAGTCCAAAAGCCCCCTGCCTGCTTTTGTAAATACAGTTTTATAGGAGCATTGCCATACATATCCTGTTCCTGTAATGCCCGTGTTGTTTTGTACTGCAATGGCAGAATTGAGTGGTTGTGCAGAGCCTGAAGTCTGTCCTGTTGGCCTCCTGACAGGAAACACACACTGAACCCTGATAGAGATGAATCAGTATCCCATCTTCCTTCCAAGATGAAAAATTGTGCCTTTTTGCAAATTTGTGATATCATAGCAACTTAAATCAGTTTCTATTTGGGGGTAAAGGTCAGTTTTTCCTCAGAAGCTTTCCCTCCAGATGCTAGAGTATTTAGGAAAAAATTAATAAAAAATAATAGTTTGGCAGAAAGGTCTGCTTTGGAGTTTTCTGGTAAGCCTTTGCATGGATCAGTGCAGAGGCGTGGACTCTGGCAGTTGCGTGTGCTGAAGCCTTTATTAGTAACTGACAGTCTGCTTCTTTTAGAATTAAAGTACCATTAGAAAATGTGCTTTACTTGAAACACTTTAGTCTTTAAAAGTCTTCTGTGCTGCTCAAAATTGTGATTGCCTCTCCTAGTGAGAGAAATGTAGCCACTGATTCCTTTGATCATGGTTCATTCAGCCATTCTTACAACATTCACTCTCTTTTGCTAGTACTAAGCGTTACTCAAGAGCTGGGACACAGCTGAGACACCAGTGACGGAAAATACAAGGCCATGTATACATGTGTGGGTGGGTGTGTGCCTGTGTGAATGTGTGTAGCTATGTATGGCTTTATGGGTGGGCGTGTATGGTTTGTTTCTTCTCATATTTGGAAACATCTTCCTATGTAAGTCCAATAGTTGATAGTAAGTTGTTTTGGAAAGGATATGATGTAGTTATCTGAGCCTTTTTGCTACTTTGAAACACTACTTTCCTTATAGCCAAGCCAGAGGGTAAATGTAATGTTTCTAAGGTCTGTGCTCTTCCACTCATCTGTGTGCCTGTTGTTAAAAGGTATGATGTGGCGGCACACCCCAATCTGGTGCTGCCGGTCTTTCATTTTGGGGGCTATAATCCAAAATATTCTTTAAGTCAAGTGTTTACTCTCTGTGCACTTTCATTTATTTATCCTTTAAAGATGATTAGTTGAACTCTGACTTCCAGGTTCTGAAAGAGTCTTTTCAAAACCTTCTCTAAGTTTAGCTTTTAACATGCTTTTCTCTGAGTAAATATGAAATATGATAGCAGATTTATTTTCATATTTTGGAATACTTTATTTAGTTATTTTGCTGGTCAGTGCCATGGGGACTTTAAAGTAGAGTTTAAAGCTTGTCATTCTTTCACACTTTAGGTTTAGTCCGAAGTCATCCCTGCCAGCACCTTTGCAGACACCCCTCCCAAGAACCTGCGCTAAGGAAGTGAATGGTATGTTTCCAGACAGGTCACGAGTCTCGGGCCCCAAGAGAGACATGTAATGGTGGCTTTTGGCATGTGCACTCACCTTCTCCTGCATGAAATTTGTCTCCCTCTCTCCATTTCTAACTTTAATCTCATGGATTAAAGTGACCTTTAGAAAAAAATAATGCTTCAGCGATATTGTCAGCATGATTTGAGGCCTTCATCACACCAGTCCCATTCTGCTCTGTGTCCACGTGACCTTTGCAGAGTTATGTAAGCTTTCTTCACCCTCTCCATAATTAGAGGATAAACCCTCAAGACTTGGCGCTCAGCAGCCTCACTTTAAGGAAACTACATGCTCTATTTCATGGTCATAAATGTGGGGTTTAAACTCATAAGGTAGATACTCTACTAGTAAAGTTGGCACTATAACCTGTGAGGTGTGGGGCCTGGAAAAATGGCTCAGAAGTTAAGAGTACTGACCACTCTTCAGAAGACCTGAGTTTGGTTCCAAGCACCCCCATGGTTGACTTACAACCATCTGTACTTCCAGTCCCGGAGTTTCTGATACCCTCTTCTGACTTCTACAGGCACCACACACATGTGATAGTGCACAGACAAACATGCAGTCAAAACAACCATACACATAAAATAGAAACAAAGAATAAAATTATTTTTTAACTGTGAGGTGACAGCTAAGTAGGAGTTACTATCAGTTATAAAATCCAAAAGGGCCATTATGAAAACAATAGGATAGTTAGTAAAGTCAAGGAAAGCAGTGGTTACAAGTACATCACCCATAGCCTTGTCTAAGTCTGCTGAGTACTCTTACCAGGGGCAGATTTACAGAGTGCTGACCATGTGCTCAGTATGAGTGTGACTAGACAATTTGCTGCTTGGCATGTGCCTCTTGCTGAGTTCAAATTACTTTTCTAAGGAATGTTCTTCCAGTATTGCTAAGAATTGTTTTGCATATGCATTTTCTAAACCATGACTACTTGGTAAAGTTGTATACCCCTTTTAAGAGTTTCAAATAGAATAAGTTATTTCCTTAATAGGAAATGTATATGGTATTCTGGACCCTTCTGCTCTCTGTGCCAGTTTAAGACTACCAGAGACACATAATCATGTCTTCTAGTGAGAAGAGAGCAGTCAGTTCCCAGTATCCTCAAGAAAAGTCCCTTTGGTATCTGGCATCCTTAGATACCAGTATCCCTAGACTAGACTATATATTATCTCCATTAATTAGTTAAAAAACAAATTAAAAATTATGATGCTTATCAGAAGAGGCATCTTATTAAATTGCAAATACATTCTTCATGTAGGCGTTAGATTTTTAATACTTTGATATATATTCTAGTAGAATTCTAAATAGGTTTGATATTACTTCCATAGTTAAAATACCAGAATGGTCACAGAAACACCCAAGTTTCTCTCAGTTAGTATGTAAACTCAGGCACTCTTGAGTTTTAAATCAAAAGTAAATGAGTATGAAAGAAGCTAGTTAAAACTTTGAGAGATAAATATTGGGGAAGTAAAAGCCAGTCAGTGTTGGTGATATCTGGGTGCCAGACCTGTTGCTGATGTTCATAAACTAACTGGGGTTGTTTTCATAGTTTTGGGGACTTTGTGGATTGCTAAATTGTTTTCCTTGTAAAAGAGAAAGTTCATTATAATTGGAAAACCTGGACATACTTTTATCTTTTATAAAATGTCCTTCATTCTTCCTACTAAGGTGTTTTTGTGCCTTGTGGAACAAAATGAAAACTTATTATAACTTTTGGTTGAGCACTGCACATACATTTATATTATCTAAAATGTTGCCTTCCTTAGCTGCAGTTAGGAAGCATTAGTAAATAGTAAAACATGGTTTTTACCCAGCAAGATTGCCCTAATGTTTAAAGTAGTGAAGGGGTAAGTTCCCTTGTTGGAGGTGTCTTGGCCCTGCTGATAAACTTGGGGGTAACAGGGTGAGGTGGTCCTCAGTGCTGCTCAGCTAACCCCGCAGTCTTCTAAAACCCACAGCTCCATATGCCCATAGCATAGCAAAGTCAGAGACACAAATGCTAGTGGATGGGAATAATCTATTAATGCTATCATTCTTTTAATTTAAAGATAATTTAAATCAGACTGTTGAGAAACCAAATGTCACGCCTCCTGCCTCTTACACTAATAAGATGGATGAGGTTCAAAACCGCATAAAGGAAATATTAGACAAGCATAACAATGGCATTTGGATATCTAAGCTTCCACATTTTTACAAAGAGTTTTATAAAGAAGACCTTAACCAAGGAGTTTTACAGCAGTTTGAACACTGGCCTCACATTTGCACGGTACGTGTTTCCTCCTCCTTCCCTTCTTATGTCCCTCCCTGCCCAGCTTGCAGGTCCCAAGTCCCTAGTCATGGGAGCAAAGTGCATCACGTGTGCTGTTGCACTAATGTGTCTCTAAGATTAACACACGTGGCTTCCTACTCCTACAAGAAAAATGTCAAGGTTGGAAGTGCTTTACCTATTTTGTCTTAATTTTAAGATGCATTTAGTAGCTGATAATATATACTGTGTACTACTTTGTGTTGATTGAACTTCTGCCAATAAACATTGACTGTTTTGCCCTTTTAGCACTTATTGCTAACAATTTGTACTAGTCTCAACATATTCTTGAGCAGCTTTCAAGACTTTGAGCTAGAACAAATTTATGTTATTTGTGCTAATTGATTTTACATAGAACTTTGTTTGGAACTGCTAATATACTCGATTTGAGGCTCATACAGGCTCCCCCTCATGGTAGAAAGTTTAGATTGAAAGTTCTCTGTAGCCACCTCTGCTCGGAGTTAGTGATTATAAGATGGTGAATCAGGACAGGTTGTTAGACTTAGTCTAGCCAGAGAGAGACAGCTAGATTCTTACACCCAAGTACTTTCTAGATGTTTCCTAATTATGAATATAGAGTCTATTCAAAATACAGCTGTCCTAAATGACAGCATTAACACCTGCTGGGTGTTTCTGTGTAGGTAGAATCAATTTCTTGAGTATGTTTGTTTTGAAAGAGGGCTTTCTTTATCATACATTTGGGCCCCAAACCTATTGGGGAAAGTACAGGTCGCCTCGTCTTTTAAGGCCCTAGCCTAAGAAAAGTGTGTGTTTTGTCACTGTTTTCCCCCATGGGCGATTGTTCCCCCTGAGTCTAGTGCCCATTCCATACAGCCATCCTGCTTGCTCCCTCTCCAGTCACAACACTGCTTGTGCTAATCTTTGTCCTAGGTTCTAGAAGCACGGAGATGAAGGCTGGTGGGGTAAATAGCTATGGAAAAATGTGGTTAGGGCAGTGTGGCAGATGTGAGCATGCTCCATGTGGAGTAGGGAAACAAGCCATGTCAGACTGGAGACACTGCCCTGTTTCCTGGTAAGTGCAGGAATGACAGACGTTCAGGGGAATGTTGCATGTGTGTCTAAAACATAGAGCTTGTTCCTAAGATGGAAATTTTCTGTTCCCTTCATCTGGGGAAAATTCTTCCTGAATGTAGCATGCTGGTATTGATGTCCCCTCAGCCACTTTACTCCTGAGGGAGCAGTTAGCAGTTTGTCAGCCTATCTCAGATGCATTCAGTTATTTGCTTTTAAAGAATCCAATGATAATCACTTACTTTATAGTAAATTTTAAATGACTGTAGAGCTTTTTATGGTCACGATACATAGATAACTTGCTGCTAGATTTGGATAAGGAATTCTTCAGAGCTTATATTTAAAGAATATACAATGTATTGCCTTTTTGGTTGCTTTATACTTCATGATAATTACTAGCATTTGTGTAGCTCAGCTTATTACTTTTGGAGAAATTTTCATCTTTGCTGCTCTTCATGTCCACAGAGACCCAGAGGATTCTGTCTGACAAAAGTATCTGTCCTGTTGATATTAGGCTGTTACCTAAAAGAAATGGTTTCCTATTAGATTTTAGGTTCTGAAGCAGCCAACTTTTTTGTTATGTTTTCAGCACTTGCCCCACCTGTACCTCATGGTCATCTTGTGCCCAGTCAGGAGTGTTCAGCATGCAGCAGAACTACAGAATTCATTCCCTACCATTGTCTCTCTTGGCTTTGAGAGGACTTTCTAGATTGAATAGTACTGCCAGTGTACGTGCCGATGGCAGACAGTGTGTCTCGGGTACCACAGACTGCCAGTCATTTGGGTGTCTGTTGATACTTTTCATACCTATGTTTTAACTTCTGAGTATTTTTAAGTGTTTCAGTTATTCCTTGGTCATTTCTCCCTGGCTTTAAAGAGTTGCACCATGCTTATAATCCCTTTTTTGCCTTTATTCTCCCCTCCATGAAGAGCAGAAACACTGATAGCATACCTGCGGCTGTGTTACCACAACCAACATCAGACTCACAGCAACGCTGAAAGTCTGGGATTAGAAATGGGCCTTGCTCTGTGGCTCAACATAACTGAAGAAAAATCTAAGTGCATTATAGATGTTTGTCTTTTAAGTTCTCCAACTGTATAAAACGCTGTGGAAAAGATGAAAAATCTAAGTTATAAAAATACAAATATCTCTGCCACCATACCTGGCCCATTTTTTTATTTTTTTATTTTTTTTTGTTTTTCGAGACAGGGTTTCTCTGTAGCTTTGGAGCCTGTCCTGGAACTAGCTCTTGTAGACCAGGCTGGCCTCGAACTCACAAAGATCCGCCTGCCTCTGCCTCTGCCTCCTGAGTGCTGGGATTTAAGGCATGTGCCACCACCGCCCGGCCGCCATATTTTATTTTTTAAATTTTACTTAATTTTAAAACTTTGCTTAAGCTTTGAACTGGGCTATGCATTATATACTTTCAACAACACAACGTCAAAGTTCTCTAAGTCATATACACTTAACTATTGCTAAGATACTTAGGCATCTCGTCTCATCTGCCACACTTTAAGCATGTGTTATCTTTCTCCCAATAAACCCCAACTCAGTATTTTAAAAAATAGAACTATTCTGTAGTCCCACCATCCAAAGACACACACTTGTGGATGTTTCCATATGCCCATCAGCAGGGAAGCTTCAGCTTCAGGGACCAGACAGCAGCTGTGAGGTTTCACCATGATGGATCTTCAGGTCAGGCGTGGTAGGACCATGGCATGGGATGCTAGATGACACTGAGTTTTTATTTGTAGACAGTATATTATCACTTTGTAGCTCAGGCTGATCTTGAGCTCATAGCAGTGCTCCTGCCTCAGCTCCTTGAATGCTAGTGATAGCTAAAACTTAGATGCTGGGTTGTGTGACATTTAACCTTTTGGGTCACTCAGGTAGCAGAAGGTGTGCTCAGCTAGAGAGACTATAAAGTCATAGTGATGACAAACTTTGTGGTTTTCAACAGCTGAGAGAGAACTGGAAATGATGGAGAAGCTGTCTTAGCTATGGGGAGTCCCATCCATGCCTAGGAGAAGGGCTGTAATGTCTCCTGGCTGCTCTAGACAGGATACTCTGTTAGACCTGACTGGCAGTTGCAAAACACTGGTCTGTTAGCCACTGACCTAGATGCTGAGGATAAAACAGAAAACAAGACAAACATAGTCTTTGCCCTCATGGAACTTGCTGCCCAGTGAGGAAGCTCATCATTTGGACAGATAATGCTATGCCTGTACCAGTTATGATGGCCATCCAGGAAAGAAATAAAAAGGACTCCATGTGGGGTGGCAGGGGATCGAAACCTACCGGGACCGGATGGAGGGAACAGCCTCTTCATCTCTGTGTCCATTGGCGTTTCCATCTCCAGTGTCCTGCCCAAAGCAGTGTGGAGAGGCGAGAGGCTAGGCTTTTGAGCCAGATCAGATGTACCCAGCTGAGAAGAGTTTCTACCCATGGCCTTAGGACCTGCTGGATAACAGCTTTGGAACCCCCAGAGAATTAGTCCATATTTGGTGGCATAGCAGGCCTTAGTCACAGAGGGTGACATGTCATGACTGGTAACATAATATTACTGAATGTAAGCTGTCATGAGTGGTTGGAAATGCCTGATGATACTAATTATTAACAGCTTCCACAAAGACGATTTGCTTTTCTACGCATTTCTGTTGGATACCATTGTCTAACCCATGCAGTCACTGACCGCTAGTTAGTGCTGCAGGACTTGTGTCCAGGATGCATTCCTACAATCTGCACAGCATCTGAGGAAGCAGAGGCAGCAGCCGTTTCCTCACTTGCATTTGTGCCCTTCTGTGCAGGAATCTGTTGATGGAATTGTAGAACTAATTGCTGGATATAATAAAATTCCCATCAGCTCATGCAAAATGGGGCTGCCTTAAAAAAAAAGTTTGTTCATAAACAGAAGTGGAGCATGAGCAGTGTGAGTACCATTACTGCTCACCCTCACAGCAGCAGACACACAGACCGCCAGCAAAGCAGAGGCGCAAGGGAAATGGAGAGCTTGGCAGTTGTCCACTGCAATACTGTAGAGATGGAGTGTGGTTTCCAGAGTTTCATCACCAAAAGGAAGTCCTGGTGAACACGGTGTACAACTAATAAGTCTCAGCAGAACTTTGACTAGATGGAAGCTGACTGGCACATGGCACAGTGGATAGAGAAGCTGAGAAATGGCATGCCATCTGTCTAAGCTACCCACAAGCCGGAAGGATACAGAAGAGCTTAGATCACAATTGAGTTGGAATGTGATTGAAAGCCTCAATTCAAAACTGCTACTCCATGGCAACAGAACTGTGCCTGTACAGATAGGTTGAAAATTATCTTGACTTGATTGGGTACTACATTCTTACATAATCTTAGAGAAAATTCTAATTCCACAGAGACAGTAAACTTAATCTCTGAGGCCTCTGATGCACATCTAGGGGTGTCATTTCTCAGCTGTGTAGCTTCCAGCCTACATACCACCCTCTAAAGCCCTAATCTGTTCTGTGAGATAACTAAGCTAGGATTGTTAGGAGAATCAAATGAGATAAAATACATAAAGCAGCTGCCAGCAGAGCATCAGAAACCTCAGCCCAGCCTGACAGCAGACACAGCCATTGCTGAAGCAGGGGGCTGACCAGCAAGTTCTACAGAGGAAGTTACCTCAATGAAAGCTGGAGATGCTACTAAGTGTAAAAGTTTCCAGATAAAGAAGCAGGGATGATCATTGGTGCCACCTTGAAAAGGATCCCTTCACTTTACTTTCCCCTGCCACAGGTAATGAGAGCAAGAGGAAAGCCTAGTGTACAATGAGACCCACAGCTCCTAGTCAGAAGCATCCCAGAAAGTTCTGTAGACACAGCTGGAAGACTCCACTATCTTCCAAATGTGCGAACAGGTGGCTTGAGTTTGGACCTAGATGCCATGAAGTTTATACTTGTTGAAACGGTGCTGGTGTGTGTCTAGAGACAGCATCAGTAAAATGTATCAGACAGGTGGGTGAGAGTTGGCAGGGAAGGGAGTCTGCCTCTACAGCCATCTTCAAGGCAGTAGAGAAAGGTTCTCTGCAGATGGCTTGTGGACGGCAGAGATCTCAGCAACGGAGAACTTATGTTACCTTTAACTTTCTGTGGGATGTACCCGCAAATCGTGCTTCTTAAACAGAACCCACTGGTCCAGGTCTTCAACCCCATGGCTGTGGTTGTTAGTGTGGGGCACTGCTACAGAGGTGTGTGCGGTGTGCGGTGTGCGACTCCACTGTGCTGGGTTAGCTGGGTTAGCCGAGTTCTGTCTTTCTTGAACATAGAGCCTCCCTTGCCCCAGAGCCTCACGTGCTTCCGATTGTACTAGTCAGTCTGTCGTCACTGTGGCTCAGTGACACCACCGGTTCTTTCCTCTTCATTCTCAGCTCTGACTGCCAGTCAGCCTCACCATTAGCACAGAGGCTGCCTTTTAAGGGATCGATTGAACAGTCTTCCTGTGAAGTGAACATAAGGTGCAGGCTTGTGAACAGTGACAGAAATGGTCATTGTGGAGGAAAGGCGGGGGGGGGGGGTCTTTCTTTCACTACCAATGTCAGAGTTTCCAATTTTAAACTGGTTTCTTTTTGTTAGTGTTGGTTTGCTTTGAGTCCATGACCTTTTCTAAATGTTTGCTAAATAACGTTAAAATGGAGGGCTAGAAACTAGATCTATAGGTAAATAAGAGCATTTTTGAGTTTCAGCGGAATGATAGCCATGTAAAATGAAGTTTTGAACATTATATAAAACATAAAACTGCTACTCAGTGGCAACACAGCTGCACCCATATAGATGGTGTGGGAAGTCTGTTTCTTTGGATGTTACTGGATTCTTCTAGAACCCTAAAGAAAATCCTGTTTCCATAGAAACAGTTAACCTCAGAGGCCTCTGCTATGCTCTTGGAAGGTGAGCCTTCAGAGACTAGGTTCCCAGGTAAAACTCAACGAAAGGAGATCCCTCCTGGTTAAGGAGAAAATGGTCACGGTGAGGAAGAGAGATCATCATCTGTATGAACACACAGCTGTCCAAGGAAGTTGATGTTTTTTCTTTGGACCTACACCCACCAATCTTGATTTGTCTCCTGGAAGCTTACAGAAACCTGGCAAGGTGTGATTCCAAATTAGGTAGAAATGAGGCTGAATAGAATAAACTTGTGAGCATAGCAGACGTAAGGCATATTTGACATAGAATCTTCTGGTGTCACCACAGAAGGTGGCTTGTCTCTGTGGTATAGAGTGTTAATGTCTTACATCACTGCTATCTCCTGTAAGGAGGTTGAGGGTGCATCTTATGTGGGAGGTGCAGGCCCCATCACTAGACTGGTGGAGAGTGGACATCCAGAGTCAAAATTACAAAACAGAAAGGTGACAGAGGCACAGTTAAGATGCTGAGTCTTTGCCCATGGTGGGGTTGGGGGCTGGGGAGCTTTTAATCCCTTCCCAGGAATGTGCCTGAATCAGGTGGGCCAGAGGAACCAGAAGTTGTAAAAGCCCTCTCCTGGGAAATCTAGTAGAAGTGGCTTCCTGGATGTCACATGCAGGAAATTATAAAAAGTCATGTTTCAGCATTTGGAGCTGAGGCAGGAGTCCATGTGTAAATTCTAAGCCCTGTGACATGCGCCAGGGTACAGAAAAGAGCAGACATCATAATCCAGTATAACCACGGTTCCTTAGCTGTGGGGAGAGGTGGAGGGTACAGGGAGAGAGTTAGGTCTCCTTTGTAAGCACATTACCAGAGAATTAGAGACACCATGCTTGGTGGGAGATAGCAGTCAGAGGAGAGAGTACCAGAAAAAGCAGGCTTCCATCAGTAGGAAATTTTAAAACAAATGAACTAAAAAAATTTTATTAATTTTTAAGTCTAAATGATGTCTTCCATATATATTCCCCTTTGAACTGAGAAACCCTTTGCTAGTGGTTCTTAACCTGTAGGTCTCAACCCTTCTGGAGGGAGTCAAATGACCCATGTACAGGGGTCACCTAAGAACCATCTGAAAACACAGATATTTACATTACAATTCATAACAGCAGCAGCATTACAGTTATGAAGTAGCAATGAAATAATTTTATGGTTGGGGTCACCACAACATGAGGAACTGTTTCAGCTTTAGGAAGGTTGAGAACCATTGCCTTAAAGCTATTCTCCAAAGGTTGGTTAATGAAATATTTGGTTCAAACATGTTTCCCATGTCCCTAAACTTAGCAGGAAATACATTTATTTGCCTGAATTGTTGAATGCTGTCTGAATGAACTGTAGCTAGATTGCGTGTTCCTAAGTTAGGTATATGTTTAATCTTAGTCAGCAGGTCAGACTGTTGGAGAAGTACTAAGTTCAGGTCTTCAGCCTCCCTTCTGAAATAAGGAAACAGTCTATAGCCATAGCTCCCAGAACACACCCAGGCTTATCTGAACTAAGGAAAAAGCCACTACAACCTCACTGGAGCTTACAATCCAAGGAAGTCACGAAGAGAGGAGTGTTTACCATAGACAAAAGTGTAAACTGCTGAGGGAGCTGTCCTCTAAGCCATTTCCTGACTGTTGCTTGGACTCTGGGTACATTCTTGCTATTCACTTTGTATGCTGACTGGCAAAGTTTGACCTAGATACTGCAGACAGACTTATACACACACTGCTTCTACTTGACTTTTAAGATTACCCTGGAATTAGCTGGATATAGTAGTGTACACCTCCAGTCTCAGCACTTGAGAAGTAGAGATAGGGTCAAGGAGTTCAAGGTCATCAGATGGACAACAAGTTTGAGGCCAGTCTGGGCTACATGAAACCTTGTCTGAAAAGCACAGATTATTCTTGAATAGAGACTAGAAAAAAATAGGGTTGTGCATTTGCCTTAGACCAACTTCTGCTAAGTAGCTAAGTTGTCCATAACTTCTGTCAAAAACAGTGCTTTCTGCTCGGGAGAGTCACAGAGACTGCACAGGCATTTGCTGGGGTTAATGTAGGTCGTCATCGCTTCTCTCAGACCTAACACATAGGAAGAGATGGAGGCTTAGCACTGGAGTGCAGGGGGGTGGGGACCATCCACATCAGCCTTGAGGTTCCCTATATTTTCAGGTAACTTCTCTGGAAATAAAAACATCATAAAGCTGGAAAATGTGTCCTTTAGGGGCTAAATGGGGACACATGCAGTTGTGGACTGAGGCTCATGGCCTTTTCTCTGTTGAGCTAGCTAGCCCATCATGCACTTGAGAAGGGGCTGAGAAGAGGTTGGTAGGTGAAGGCAGGACAGCAGCCTCGTCTGCTTTGGATACGGGAGACTGCCATGTCTCAGTGTGAAATTACACAACAGCCACTCACAGCATTGTGTTCTTTTTCCATGTGTTCGGGAAGTATATTTTCCAACCTTCCCCTGGATGCTCAGCGTAAATTCAGAGACCTTATTCAGCATGCTAAAGCACAACAAAGACAAGGCATGATGGTGCTTGTAATCCTTGCTTCTTCAAAGGTTGAGGCAAGATGATGACAAATTCAAGACCAGCTAAGGCTATAGAGCAAGGCCCTATCTCAAAATAGAGAATGGCTGCTAATGTTGCATAATGCTAGAGTGCTTGCTCTAACTCATTCTCTAGCACTGGAAAGAAGATTTAAAAAAAAAAAACAGATTTAAGAAGTTGATGAGCCATGGAGCAAAGGAGTACCGCAATATTTATGTGACTGCAACTTTACAACAGGTACATAAATTGTGGCAGGTGACTGCACAGGACAGGCCTGCAGCTGGCACACACGCAGTGCATCACTTCTTGGTGATCTCTTGGGCTTTTCAAAGGTCTGGGATTTTCTTGAGTCCTTGAAGCTTAAGCACACGTTGACAGAAGAATAAGGAAGAAAACCCAAGGTTTTATACCTGTATTCCCCGCTTCTTAAGCATCATGAAGAATATGTAGTCAGACAAAAAGGGATTTTGGATTTTTTGCTTGTTTTGTTTATTGAGACACGATCTCCTGTAGTCCAGGCTGGCATCATAAACTTATTATGTAGCTAAAGATAATTTTGAACTCTTGATCTTCCTGCCTCCGCCTCCAAAATGCTAAGATTAAAAATGTATGCCCCAGTGTCCAACTCCAAAAGGAATCTTTTAATGTCATTCTGACCATGTCTTTTGATTTATTAAAGGTCTTTTCTGGCGGTGTCTTTGTACATAAGTGAGGTGAATGAAGTCATGTTCTTCATTAGTAAGCTAGCCAGTTGGCAGAAGTGTTCTGGTTGTGCCTGGCATGGTGATACATACCTGTAATCCCAACTCTTAAGAAATGGAAGATCAGAGGGCCAGGCATGGTGGTGGCCCATGCCTTTAATCCTAGCACTAGGGAGGCAGAGATCTCTTGAGTTTGAGGCCAGCCTGGTCTACATAGTTCCAGGACAACTGGAGCTATGTAGAGAGATCCCGTCTCAAAAGAGAAGGGGTGAGGGATGGACGGAGGGAGGAAAGGAGGAAAAACTAGGAATTCAAAGCCATTTTGTGCTATCTAGTGAGTTAAGGGAGGAAAGAATCAGGAGTTCAAAGCCAGTTTGTGCTATCTAATGAGTTTAAGTCCAGCCTAGGCTGCAGGAAACCCTGCCTAAAAGCAAAATGCAAGAAGCAAACAACAGCAATAAAACAGTAAGCAATCTGATGTCTTGGGTGGTTTCCTATAAACTTAACCATCCTAGCAGATTCTTCTAGGGATTTAAATTGTAGTTGAGGAATAGCCAAATGGAACTGAAAGCAGGGATCATTCCAGAAGGCAGTGAATTTGAAGTCAGGGTAAGGGCGAGGAGTCTGGTTTTGTGAAAGGCTAACTAGTAGACGTCTAGGCTTTGGAAGCTCAGAAGTGTTGCAGAGCTGCATGGCTGTCCCCTGGCCTGTCATGACTTTGCCATTGTAGTGCAGAGCAGCCTTAAGTTGCATAAGCCAGGGAGGCTTCATGAACACTGAATCCCACGTGACATTCACCCTGGGAACGACTCTTCTGATCTGTCAGCCTTTAAACTCTAAGAGGCCGTCTTAGCTCACGAGTTGGGAACTGCACTGGGCAGAAGGCTGGTAATTGCCAATCCTGGTCTGTCAGGAGAAGGTCTTAGAATTGGAGGACAGCAGCATCATCAGTTCCTCGGGGTGTGCCTCTCAGGCAAGTGAAGTCAGAGGCTGGATGACCTGTGATGGCCTTTTCCCCGCTACCTAATTAGGATGGCAGTGCCTTCAGTTAACCTGCTGTTGTGGTGCTTGCTCCTGCTGCCTTATCCTGGGGCACCTTCTCCAAAGAATCCCACGGGGAAGGCCGAGGAAGGAAGGAGAGAAAGGGAGCATCCCACTGCACTTCACCAGTCCTTGTGTTCCTTCCATGGTGCAGTCCTGATAGCCTCATCCCACCCTGGGTCCAGTGCCTTTTGAGGCTTGTCTCTGGTAAACACTGTCAGGGCAGAAGCCTCATCATTCCCTGGGGCAGTTTAAGTCTTCTGAGTGAAATGAATGCCCTTTCTTGCCCTGTTGTTTCTAACTTGTGGCTCCTGCTGTCTGTCGGGTGATACATTAAAAAGAGTAACAGTCATGCTCTTTTGCATCTTGAATTGAAAATGGTGCTTTTCTCAAATATAAAACATACTACTGTGCTTTCAGGTTTCTCTTAGCCGTTGAAATATCTCTCATTTGCTTTCTTTAAAATTTTCAGGTAGAAAAACCTTGTGGTGGTGGTCAAGATTTACTTCTTTACCCTGCCAAGAGAGAGCAGCCCTTGAGAAGTGAGCAGGACCCTGAGAAGGAGCCGTCCCCACTGCCTGCTCCCAAGCAGGAGGCGCCATCGAAAGGGAGCCCAGCAGTGATGCCCGATGTCAAGCAGAAAGTGGCAGAGCTGCTGGTGAAATACTCAAGTGGCCTTTGGGCAAGCGCACTCCCCAAAGCATATGAGGACACATACAAACTCAAGTTCCCTGAAGATGCCTTAAAGAATCTCGCCTCGCTTTCCGACGTGTGCACCATAAGCTACATTTCCGGGAATGCCCAGAAGGCAATTCTCTATGCAAAACTCCCATTGCCCACTGACAAGAACTTAAAGGATGAAGGGCAGGCACAAGGAGATTTTGACATCAAGGCGATGATCGAAAAAGAGTTTTTGCAGATAGAAAAAAACATGGCTGAAAGTGCT
This sequence comes from Ondatra zibethicus, assembly GCA_004026605.1. Taxonomy (NCBI): domain Eukaryota; kingdom Metazoa; phylum Chordata; class Mammalia; order Rodentia; family Cricetidae; genus Ondatra; species Ondatra zibethicus. The sequence continues at coordinate 28,970 of PVIU01001970.1, read as the reverse complement.
GATGACTTTGTGAAGGACATAACTGTGCCGCCTCTGGTGATCCCTACTGAGGCCTCCCCTTCTGTGCTGGTGGTTGAGTTAAGCAACACAAATGATGTGGTTATCAGGCAAGTTGGCATTTCTAGTTGTTAAGATGTGGTGCAGTGTTGTTGCTTGACCATCCTTTGCGTGGGTGGATGCTGTTGAGTGAAGGAAGAATACCTCCCTTAGGGGTTGTAGTGAAATGCAGAAATATGCTAATATTTGTTAAATGCCCACAACATTCTTAGGAGAAAGGAAGAGTAAAGTTTTTAAAGATTGGAATGATAATATGAACCTGGAAACATTATGTCATAAGCATCATGACAACTGTATCAAAAACGTTACATTTCTATACAGCCTGCAAACAGCAAGCCCTCTTCAAACCAGGTGATGCCATCAATCTAGGACTGTGCAGCAGTCCTGAAAAGTCAGGATAGCTAACTTCACCATACATCTCAGAGTAGCCGCTGGACCTAGAGGTGCCCGCTGACTTAAGCCTTTAGATATCATTGTGTGGGACAAGTAACTTTTACCTAACTGGTTAATGAGAGCTAGAATTTTTTATTATTTATTTATATTTTGGTTTTTCAAGACAGGATTTCTCTGTAGCTTTGGAGCTTGTCCTGGAGCTAGCTCTTGTAGACCAAGACCAGACTGGCCTCGAACTCACAGAGATCCGCCTGCTCTGCCTCTCAAATGCTGGGATTAAAGGCGTATGTCACTGCCACCACCCAGCTGATAGCTAGAATTGAAAACATCAGCTTACCTCTGAATGCTTGTCTTAGATTTGCAGGAAAACTATGAAGCATTCAGAGAATGTAGGAAGATTGTAATTTGCTGTTTCCTGAAGTGGGAACCTGTGTCAGTGAAGCATTGGGTAGAGGGGAGAACACTGAATCAAAACAGAATACAGTCCCCTTCACCCCAAATGGCCCTCTGGCTTGGGCTTCCCAGGACCCATAACTGAGCTAGAAAAGCCCAGAGAAAGCCTATATCAGAGTCCTTCCAGAAGGAAGAGCTGGACAACATTAAAGCTCCAGGGCTTGAGCAGGCTGAAGCTAAAGAGGCGATGATACCTGGCTAGCCTCCTGGCTCCACCGCCAGGAAGGGTCTTTAGGACTGTGGTTTCTATGGAGTATTGGATGCAGGTGAAGCTTTGTGCTGGTGGTATGCTGAGGTTGATCTGTACTCCAGTCTCTGTTATTGTAATTTGGAGGTAATTTGGAGACAGTGTGCAAGCCTGTACTTGCTCTTGCCCACTCTCACCCAGCTGTAGTACCATCCCTTGTCCTCACCCATGAGTGTAGCCACCCTTCTCTACTGGCTGTTCTGAGAGCAGAGGCAGCTGCAGCTCCAGCTCCAGGACCCTTCCAGGACTTTGCACTGGGCAGACTCCTATCACCTCAGTTCAGGCCCTCAAGTAGGCACTCTTAGCAGGTCCCAGGCTCCCGAGAGACGAGATCACAGCGGAAGACCACATTCAGCCTCTCCTTAACCTTCACTGCACTCAGAAAGTGTGAGTGATGGCATTTGACAAAGGATCTAACCAGTTCAGGGACGAAGACTACATGTAGAGTTTCATCTTAAAATAGCCAGTGTCTCCAAAGGTGCAGTCTTTGCATTGTGTGTAAAACTTTTTCTAGCATTCCCACTTCTCTCTAGAACAGGGAGGGTCCTGCTTCTAGTTATTAAGACCACAAGGAACAGGTTCTTGGGTTTCCTCTAATCACCCAAGGCCCTGGGTAAAAACTGGAGCAATACAAGAAGCAAGGTTCTTGTGCCTCCCCCTCTCCTGAGCTGGGTAATTTGGGTGCTCTTCCAGCTGGCAGATTTCATCGTGTAGCTGAGATATTCTCACTTTATAAGCCAGACATGGTTTTCCAGATCTAGAATCCTGAAGTGTGGCCCTTAAGAAAGGCAAGAAAACAGCCTGCTCACAGCAGACAAGAAAGGAATGTGTTTTGAAAACACTGGATCAAAGGACTGCATGTCAACAGTAGAACTGTTTTAAAAAGGCTGGGGTATGTTTGAAAATAGTACTGCTCAGGCTATACATTTCAGAGGCATCCAGACAAAACATGTCATCTCTGAGATACTAACACAACATTTTGTTGTAATTTACGCAGATTTTTTAAATAAGTTTTTTTGGGCATTGTGTTGCTATGTTTGTCTGTCTTTCAGAGAGCCCAGAGATGGAACCCAGGGCTTGGCACAAGCTAGGGAATTGCTCTGCCACATAGAATACCCAGACCTAATTTTGTTCTTTTTTTGGTAGTTTCCCTGCTTTTCAAAGCTTTTTTAAAATTCTGAGATGCAGCCTTGGCCAGGGTAAAACTATTTGCCAGATTCTTTTTGAAGTAGCCCATAGAGATCTCAGCAGTCTCAATCAAACTCTGGAGGGCTCATCTGGCCTCCATGGTGTCCCCCTGGGGCCTCCAATGCCTACATTTCACCTGGCCATTCTCAGGACTGTCAGACATTGCTGCGTTAGGCTGTGATCTTCATAGCCTGTCCTCCTTCCCTTGGAGTAATGTTCCCTAAGCACAGTTCCCCCTGCTGGTATGAGCAGCTGAGACTGGAAGTAAGGATGGTTGCAGGGGAGCCAGGCTCCACTCTGTGGATCACTCTCTTGTTTTCTCATCAATCCAGGTATGTAGGCAAAGACTACTCGGCTGCTCAGGAACTGATGGAGGATGAGATGAAGGAGTATTACAGTAAGAACCCCAAAGTCACACCAATCCAGACCGTGCGTGTGGGGCAGCTGCTGGCAGTCAACGCAGAGGAGGATGCCTGGTTACGCGCACAGATCATCTCCACGGATGAGAACAAGATAAAGGCAAGCTCAGTTTTGTCTAGCATGAGGTAGATACGTTACTGGTTTTCAGATATGATTGCTGCTTCTCATTGTCCTTTCATATCATGTGTGTTTTTCGGTAGAAATTCGAAGATAGTGTCTGTAGCAGCTGTCCACATCAGCTTTTATGTCAGTGGTAGTCATGATCCCTCAGTTTCCTAAAATCACAGAGCAAATAAAGTCCTCTGATATTATCAGAGGCCTCAGATCTAATCAGAAGGGCATTTCCCCACCCGCAACACCGAGGAGCTCTGTGAGCAGCTTCAAACAGGCGTATCCTGGGGAAGCAGCCCCCTCAGAGAACACTCTTCTTCCTCTCAGTGAACTGGGCTGCTCCCAGGGATGATGATCCTCAGCATCAGGCTCCAGGACTTCTGGCACCTAGGAGTGTGCAGGCTCTATTATTTAGGTGACACTTAGATCTGTGGCCACTTGATGGTGCCAGAGAGCCAGAAATGGAAGCACTGGGTGCCTGCTTGCCGCTGGCTGTCCTGTCTCAAGCTGAAATGCTTGTCTTGCTCTCCTAGAGCAAAGAGCACAGGGTGGGTGAGTCACATGGGCCCATCCAGGAGCAAGTTTTTTTGTGAATTGTGGTTGTCATATAAATATTTGTTAGCAGCTGGACCTGGTAGTGCAGGTCTGTAATCCAGCCACTTGGGAGGCAGAGGCAGGAGGAGCACAATTTCAAGGTCAGTCTGAGTGGCAACTTTGTAAGAGCCTGTCTCAGTTACAGGATGTAACTCAGTGCTAAAACACTTGCCTAGAAAACAACAGTAGGCCTCAAGTTCGGTCTCCCGTGTATCACGGAACAAACGAAAATCCACCACTACTACCACCACAACTAAACTCCAGTGTGGTAAAGCCAGCTGCAGGCAGACCCCGTGGAGACTCTGGAGGGCTCCTGCTGCAGTCTGCTGCTAGGCTAACAATATGGCCTGACTTTCTCTGGCGTCTGCACCTCTCACACACTGCATCCTATTGCCAGAGTATATGCCATGGGTCCAGGAAGAACATCCAGTTGCAGTTGTAGATTGCTTTGGATGAGAATGAAAGCTGCCTGCGTCTTGAGGCCTACAAGAGGAATAAGTTAAGGGTGGGAAAGGTGAACTAGTGCACTGAAGTGGCCGACAGCTGACCCTTTGGACTCTGCCACAACCGGGGTCCAGTATCAATGCCTGAGAGGGAGCCTGTGCCTCAGCAGGCAGGCACACGCACCACATTGTCTAGAGTTGGAGGGCTCCTTGCTGCTTTTCTTTCTCACACTGTGCTGTGGAGGAATTTATCTTCATTTGCTGCTGGCGTGTGCACTCCATTTTCTTCAGAAGACACAGGCACCTGCCTCTGTTGACTACTATTTTCTAGCCACCCGCCTGCCTTTTGTTGCTTGCTTTGTATTCATTCTTAATAACTGTCATGTGCTTGCATTAGGGAAGCATAATAGGTTTTCAACAGTCTCAGAGTCCTAGATATTCTAAATCTATGATAGTAAAACTTAGTTCCTAGTTACTAAGAAAAAAAGCTTTCATAGGTTAGAGGCAGAAGCTAAATAAACAAGTCCCAGGAAAGGCAGGGCTACATAGCGAGACCTTGGCTTAAAAACTAGAGAGGGAGTCTTTGTGGTCTTGAGGACTTTCCAGCAGAGTTGTGTGCATGCTGTACAGGTCGTCTCTGTGCCACTGGTGTGTGTTATAGTCACACTTCTGTAGCTGTAATGAAGTGTCCTGACAAGACACAACTCAGGAGGGTTTATTCATGATGCAGTCTTTTACTGAAAGAGAGTCAAGGCAGAAACAGAACAGTTAGTCCGTCTGCAGCAAGAGCAGGGAGAAATGAATGCACTTGGTGCTCAGTGCAGGGCCCAAAACCAGGGCATGGTGTTGCCCACTTTGAGTCCAGGTCTTCCTGTGTCAATTGAGGTAGTTTAGATAGTTCCCCCACAGACATTTTACAGGCTACCCTGATGTAGGATTCTAGAATGTGGCCGGTATTACAGGGTTGATGGCTTCTCTGGAAATAGCTGTTGCCCCTGAGAATGGGAAAGACTTGTGGTGGGAAGGACAAGATGACACAGCATTGGATGAAGATGGGGAGAATCCGGGCAGTAGCATCAGTGGCCTTGGCAAGGCCTCAGAGTCTGCTCTGCCTTTGCCTTGTTCTTCTGTTGACTAAGGGGTGAGGTGGCAGACAAGGGTCTGGAACATGGAACCCTGAGACCAGCTTGTTGTTATTTTCTGGGGTGCATCAAGGAGCCTTTCCTTTGGCTTTGAGGAGACAGCTGAAGGTACCACTTGCTGATTTTGGAATAAATTAAATCCAGTTAAATGTATTACAGTTTTTAATAAGGATAAAGACTTTGGTCATAGACGTGATGGGCTTTGTTTTGTTCCTTAGGTGTGCTATGTTGACTATGGCTTTTGTGAAAACATTGAGAAGAGTAAAGCATACAGACTGAACCCACGCTTCTGCTCTCTGTCCTTCCAAGCTACGAAGTGCAAACTAGCAGGTAAGTGGGCTTCTTAGAAAACCCTTGTTACCAGTCCAGCCGTTCAACTTGGAAATGCTGACTACACAGCCCAGACTGGCCTTGAACTTAAACTCCTCCCACCTCATCTCCTTAGTGCCTACATTACAGATGTGACCTACAACTCCCAGCTCATAACATGTTTTTCTTAAAAGGTTGAGTGAATGAACTCGTATGTAAGGTGTTCTGTCTAACATGTAGTAATGATGCAGATGTGACAGTGGATTTTTTTTCTGTTATATTATTTATTGTGTAGAACATATCTCATTGTATTTTATTATAAAAAGTTCATCTAGTCATTTGAAATGGTTTATGCTTGTTTTGTTTTGTCTTGGTTAAAGCCCATACAACCCTATATCATGGGACTCACTCAGTCTCACTCCTGTTGTTTCAAGTATTAGGAGGGACCCTCAGCTCTCCCATAGAGATGCTCTTTGCTAGCAAGCAGTTGTGTATGCAAGTGAACTTGACTGGGGGTTGTGTGCTGGTTCTTGCACATTTCCTCTTTACAGAAGTATAGGAATATGCGCGTGTGGCTGGCACTAGGAATAAAGTGTCGAAGGCACAGTAAGGTTAATGATATTAGGCCTTGTACCAAGGAGGCTTGCACTTCTAAAAGGTATCATAATTCTTTTTTCTAAATTTTACCTCTCTCTCTTTCTCCCTCCCTTCCCCCCTCTCTCTTACACATACATAAAATGTCTGTATTCCCCATGTATACAAGTGGCTGTGTAGGCCAGAGGCATTAGCTTCTCTGTGGTTGGAGTTACCAGCAATTGTGAGCCTCCCAGTGTAGATGCTGGGACCTGAGCTCAGGTCCCCTGGAAGGATGGGAGTTCTGCTAACCACTGAGCCATCTCTCATAGTTCTCACGTGAAAATAAGCCCTCTACAGAAATACATCACACATGTGATACCAACATTTCAGAGTCCAAGACCTCAAATTGGAGGTCAGCCCAGGCTACATAGTCAGTTCCAGGCCAGTGTGGACCTATAGAGTGAGTCCCTGTCTGAAAAAAGAAGAAAGGGTGGAGGGGCAGTGTCCCTACAACAAGGATGAGTCCTTATGTCTCTGAAGGGCCTGAGTCTGAGGATAAGGCCAGTGAGCTTTGAAGAGCGGATCAAAAGCTGTGAAATTGGTTTTGGTCTGGGAAGGGTGCATTGCAAGTGCAGGCCAAGAGTCCGGATGCTGACTGAAAGCGTGAGGAGAGTTCCAGCCCTAGGAGTCCTGAGAGTGGGAAGAGCAGGAGTCTGCCTTGTAGCTCAGTCAAAGAGAAAAGTAGAGAAAGAGGTCCTGATTATAGGAAATGGGGTGCTCGTTTTAGGTTAGTTTAGTAGATGAACTTAAAGTTGCCATGTATGCATTATATTGAATTCCAGTTGTCAAAGAACTGAAAGGGTAATTAGTGACATTGTACCTGATGCCTGTGTTGGATGGAACATCAATTTCCTTTGATGAATCAGAGGTTCTGTGGTGTCCTCAGAGTGAGTGATGGATAGGAAGGAAAAGGGGAGGAAAGGGAGTATTTCAGTTTTCAGTAATACATGTTAATTTTATAAGGAAAGTCACTGTGCAGGTTTAACTGAAAATGGAAGACTGCCCTGCCTTGGCTTGATACACCGCCCATAGGAGGCCTGTCCCTTCTGAATGAAGACGGAGGAGTGGATGGGGGTGGGGAGTAGATGCAAAAGGGGAGGGGACTGGAGGAGAGGAGGGAGGGGAACCTGGTTGGTATGTCAAATAGATGAAAAAAATGTTATTTAAATACTAAATAAATAAATAAATAATTTCCAAAAACATAAAGAACAACAAAGAACGTGATTGACAGGTTCTTGTTCATGTTAGTCTCTTGTTTTACATCCACATTTACATATGACTTGCAGGCTGCTCCTTCTATGATAAGCTCTGCTTGGTCATCAGTCTCCTTACCTTAAGAGTGCCTGCTCTCATGGGTCTCTTAAAGAGGCGTGCCCTTTATCTACAGATGTGTAAGGTAAAGAAGACTGGGAAATGAAGCTGCCATTGGAAAGTCAACAAGTGGTCAAAATAGACACTGAAGCTGTCTGTCCATGATGCTTCTGTGACTAAGTAGAAATGAAAGCAGTTGCTGTTTTCCAGGGTTGGAGATTCTGAATGATGACCCTGACCTTGTGAAGGTGGTCGAATCATTAACATGTGGGAAGATCTTTGCCGTGGAGATACTTGACAAGTCAGACATCCCCCTGGTGGTTCTGTATGACACCTCAGGAGAAGACGATATCAATATCAATGCCACCTGTCTCAAGGCCATCTGCGACAAATCTCTAGAAGTTCATCTCCAGGTGCCATTGTGGTGGTCACTGTTCAATGTGAAGTATGTGGGGGTAGGGTAGGGTGGGAGTCCTCTACAAATAGACACCACAGCCTGCAGAGTGTGGATCCAGGAGAGCGGCAAGAGAAAGTCTGTTTCAACATGACTCAGTAGCCGGTGTTGGTTCAAACTTTGAGAATCTGACACCAGGTAGTTTATTTTAGGTATGTTTAAGCACATCACAGTTTGGAAAAAAGTTTCCTGGTGACAGTTAACTCAGTCCCATGTGGACAACAAAGCTTACCACATAACTGTATTGAAACTCTTGTAAAGAACAAGTAGCATCATCCATAAAGATAGGTTCTATAGATTAACTGAGAAGGGAGGCTCAAAGTAAACAATGCTCATGATGAGAGTCTGGGGGAGGATAGCTCTGTAGATTGATTGAGATAAATGGGCTCAAAGTAAGGGTCTGGGGGAGCCAGTGTGGCCCTGCCATACGGATAGCACAGAGGTCACAAGGCTATTCACCAGCCTTCTTCCGTTTCCAACCTTCTGGACAGAAAACAGGTTATACATCTCTTACTTTAAAGAGACAACCCTGCACCCTTAACATTCCTGGCTCCCCTAGTGGTTATCTGTGAGCACAGGCCCTACAGGCCTCCTGCAAAAGCAAGTCATCAGGGTCTGGGGACATTGTGGAGCAGGGAAAGTGTTTATCATGCAAGCAGGAGGACCTGAATTCCATCATAGCCTGTACATGGTACAAAACAGCAACAAAAACCCTGCTGCTGGGGCATGTATCTATATTCCCAGCTCTCAGAAACAAAGGCAGGGTGATGCTGGGATTCAGTGGGCAAATCAGCCATTCAGCGAGAGCCCTTGTCTCAAAAGATGAGATAGGAAATATTGAGGAAAATACTTGGCATTGACCTCTGGTTTACATATTAATACGTATATGCAAGCACACATGTTTGCACACACACATACACTTAAGAAAAAGGAAAAAGAGTGAAGGAGAAGAGAAGAAAATCATCCGAAAAGAAAGTTAAAGATTTTAGGCAAATAACCAATACCACATAACTCAAAAAACAAGAAGGGAGGAAAAAGGGGACACGACATCACCTTACTAGGGAAAAAGCAAGCAAGGGAAAGAAATGGACAATGACAGGCAAGTCCTAGTAATTATTTCTTATGGATTAAATTTCTTATTTTCCAGTTTCTGCAGTAGAAATAATTTTATATGAAAATTTCCTGCAAAGATTAAAAAGCATGAAGAAAATTCCATCCAAGAAAATATTTATTGTTAGCCTGAACATTTTTTTAATCTTTAGGGTACAAGTGCTCCAAATGAACAAACTAATAATAGAATATTCAACTGAAAGAACTAATGAACATTTTAAAAACTTGATAAAAAAACAGTTAGGCTTTTAACAAAATAGGACTATGAATTGTCTTTTATATCTTGTGATTTGGCCACAAAATGGCTAAGATTAAATTTTTATGTTTATCATAGTTTTTGAAAATAATTAAAATTCATGTACCCCATTGTAAGGCTAGTATTATGTCAGTTTGGCATAAGCTAGTGCCTTTTGGGAAGAGAGACTCTCAATTGAGAAAATGCCCCCATCTCATTATCCTGCAGGGGTATTTTCTTGCTTGATGATGTGGCAGGGCCGAGCTCACTGTGGGTGGCACCACCCCTGGGTAGGTATTTGTGGGGTGTATAAGGAACCTGCCTGAGTAAGCCATGAAGAACAAGGCTATAAGCAGCATTCCTCCATGGCTTCTGCTTCAGTTCCTACCTTTAGTTCCTTCTCTGACTTCTCTCAGTGATGAGCAATAATCTTAGTAACCCCTTCCTCCCCAAGTGCTTTGGTCATAGTGTTTATCACATCAGTAGAAACCTAACAGATAAAGCAGGCTGGTAATGAAATGGATTTTTTGAGATTTAAAAACAGGAACAATCTGTGTCATCATTTGTGAGCTGGCAGCCCAAAGAAAAGTCCCCCGACAAAAACCCTTCTGTTAATTTTGTAAAAGTATGATTTTAGAATACTTTTTATTCTTGAGAGACAATAAGCCAGTTAAGAACACATTCAGCCTTCAAGATGATGGACTGTGTAGGGAATGTCTCTTTTGTGGCTGACACAAATGACACTTGTATCATGTAAGTTATTAATTTCCTTCTGTCCAGATGTCTTTTGACTTAGAGAATTTTAAAATGTGGCATTAGTTCATTTTCTTGTTACTGTGTCCCAACATCTGGCAGAAGCAACTGAAGGGAAGAATGATTTATAGGCTCGTTCTGTGAAGGGAAACAGCCCAAAATGGTAGGGAAGCTGTCACTGTGGGCAGGTGGGGCACCCCTCACATACTTCTGCAGCCAGGAAACAGGTAGAAATGATGGCCTGTTGGGGCTCAGCTCACTTCCTCCTCTTACTCGGGAATCCAGCCTGTGAGATGATGCCACCCACATTGAGGTAGGTACTCATTAAACCTTTCTAGAAACACTTCAAAGGTATTGTGGCTCTCAGAGTTGTCAAGTTGACCGTATATATTAACCATCACAAGTATGTAAATGGAATGGGCTGTTCAGGTAACTGCATAAAGAGGTAAAGGCAAGCATATATTCTCAGACAGTCTCTGTGTTGCTTGTTCCAGGTGGATGCCATGTACACAAATGTCAAAGTGACTAACATTTGCTCCGACGGAACACTCTACTGCCAGGTGCCGTGCAAGGGGCTGAACAAACTCAATGACCTTCTGCATAAGACAGAGGACTACTTCCACTGCAAGGTATGGCGGAACACCATCTCCCGAGATTAGCCACAGACTGTAAGCAGGGCTCAGAGTGCATTAGGTTAAGTAACTGTTAATAATTAGAGGTTGATGTTTCAAATGGTGGGTAGAAAACCCGACACACTCCCTCTCCTGCTTTATGAAATGAAGGTGCAGCAGTGTGTCCCAATTAACCATCACAAAGGTAGTCACAGTGCTGCCTAGAACAGTGCCTAGCCTGGAGGGAGCATTCAGCAATGGAATTGTTGCTTGCTTAGGGCAGGCAGCTGATGCGCCCCGAGCACAACTTGACCGTGACTGCCCACAGGAGCCAGCTTATCAGGGTCACCCTCAAGCTCTCTGCTGAGGAGAGACCCATAAATGTGGTCCTGCGGTTCAGTCCTCCTTCCTTTCATTCTCAATCAGGACATGCAGAAGTTTTGAGTCACTAAGACGATTTCCTTACCTCTGGTACAACGTAATTATAATCCAGAATGTGCTGTGGTTTGCAGATAACCAAACTCCTGCTTTCAGCCCTGACCTCTCACCCCTGGAAGGGGGAACCCTTCCCTTTACCACAAAGGACAGCTAGCACCTCAAGTTACTCTGTTCAGCTTTATAATATTTTGGCTAGTTGGCTACTCCCCTCCCTTAGGAAAGAGCAGTGGTTCTCAACCTTCCTAATGCTGTGACCCTTTAATACAGTTGTCCTCATGTTGTGGTGACTCTCAGCCATAAAATTACTTTGTTGCTGCTTCATATCTGTAATTTTGCTAGTTATGAATTGTAATGTAAATACCTGATATGTGACTTCCATGGGGTTGCCACCCATGGGTTGAGAACCACTGGGGTGGAGACAGTTGTCAGTTTTCTGCATTCCTTTTTTAGTTTTGTCCATAGAATATGTAGTCTACAGTATGCATTGAGTCAATTTAACTCTTACTCATGGTGTCTGAAGTAGAGACATCAAATATATAGCTTTACTCCTTTATGTTGGAGATGTCATTTTATATATTTTATTGTATATAACTTATATATTATACTATTATATTAATGCATGTTTAATTAATTATATAATGAATATGTTACATGTCTACAAATTTAAAATTAAATAATTAAAAATAAAAATATATAAATTACATACAATTTATGTTATATAAATACAATATAATATAACAAAATATATATTAGTATACATAGTATATATTTTATATATGTCATATGTTTCTGTGTATGTAAAGTTTCATTTACTGGTTGAGTTTGAGAAAATAGGAGAACCCTAGAGAGGCTAACCTTGTGAGGATTCGTTTGTCCTAATAACCAACCCTGGATGCTATAGAACACTCCACATTTCCTATTGCTTTGCTGCCCAAGGGGAGTCCTTGCCCATAGAGACTAGCAGCAGTCACCAGAACAGTAAGCCCTGGGAAGGCCCTGAGTGCAGGCTGGGCAGAAGAGGGGCTGACGAGAACCCTGCCATTTGTTAGCATCTCACAGGCACTGATGTCTGTGTTGATAACACTTCTTGGTTTGGAATGAAAAAGAACTGAAGCAGTAACATTAGGTTAAATGTTAAGGCGGAGAGAAGAAGCCTTCATGGCTGACCTGGCCTCCTTACTTCATCCGTATGCTCTGTCTGGTCAGCTCCAGCACCCCTTTTCCTGTGTAACTAGTGGAGCCAGAGCCCACATGAACCCCATTGACCCTGCTGACATTTAAGGCACTTTAAGTGTCAGTCTGTGAACACACTGGTACTAGCAAGCCTGACTCCTTGGTAAACTTGTCTGCTGCAGCTGTTTCTGGGGAGGAAAGGAAGCCGACTACCCGTGGGTAAACAGTCCATGCCTCCATGTGCTCCTAGTGCTGCAGCCATGTTTGCTGAGTGTAAGAGCTATTTCTTGCTTTTCTGTCTCATAGCACATGACCTCTGAGTACTTCATCTCGCTACCCTTCTGTGGGAAGATCTGCCTCTTTCATTGCAAAGGAAAATGGCTACGAGTGGAGGTAAAATCAGTCCCTTGACTTGTAAAGATTATTGTTAAGTGTTTCACATATACGAACAGATTTTTCTCAATAGTAAAATAAACATGTTTGGATTCATCACCAGTTTCTGACAGCCAAGATGGCCATATGGTTTGAGCTCCTATTCTCATCCTCCTGCCTCTGCTCTGAGGAAGCCAGCAGCTGAATTTTTTTGTATTTTTAGTATATATATAGCTGTACACATAGCTTTGCTATGTATTACATTTACAATAGAATATATATACTAGAACTGTAAAGATGAATATGTATTTAGAATATGCTTATTAAAAATAAGATTAAGGAGATAGCTCAGTCAATAAAGTGTTTGCTATACAAGCATGCAGACCCTATTTGGGTCCCCAGTTCCCACATAAAGAGCCAGGCACAGTAGCAGGTGCCTGTAACACCAGCTCTGGGAAGGTAGGGAAGCCCTGGGGCGGCCTTGCTGAATTGATGAGCTGTGAATTCGTTGGAAAAATCTTGTTTAAAAAATAAGGTAGAGAGTGATTGAAGAATATTCATATCAGCCTTTGGTCTCAACATGCATGTGTGCACGTTGTGCTCTCATACATGTGCGCGCACACACATACAAATAGTTAAATGAGCTTCTTTAAATTTTATGGAAATAGTGTCAAAGCATTAATCTTCAGAAGCATCCTTTTCACTCCTCGTAAGACGGCTCTGTTGCTGTAGTCTGTTTCCATGCTGTGTAATGCAGTAAGATGAACGGCCCAACACTGTCACACCACTGTTCCCGTGAATGTTTGTGGGGTCTGTTGCCACTGTGCACCTTCCTGTGTGCCATACTCCTGAGAATCACAGGGAAAGCAAACCTAGAAAATAAGAAGGATCAGCAAATTGCTTTCCGAAATATGTAAGCAGTGCTTCAGCAGATTAACTGTACTGACCCTCCCTTTTAGTAGGGCTCAGCCATCCCTAGCCTAATGAAAGCAACAGTGCTTTGGTGTGACGGTGTTCCCTGAAGGCTGAGATCCAGGGTATGTGACCATAGGTCACACGTCACATGCTCAGCATGGTATTATGGAGCTCTTAAAGCTTTTAGTTGATAATATGTAAATGTGAAGATCTGTTTTTAATTTAAAACATAATTCTCTGGGCAGTGGTGGCGCACGCCTTTAATCCCAGCACTCGGGAGGCAGAGGCAGGTGGATCTCTGTGAGTTCGAGGCCAGCTTGGTCTACAAGAGCTAGTTCCAGGACAGGTTCCAAAGCTACATAGAAATCCTGTCTCAAAGAGCCAAAATAAAAAAGAGTTAACAAAAGTAATATAAAGAGGCCCCACTTACCCTGTCAGCATCTTGTTTGTATAACCAGTCTTTGATTCCCAAACCACGAAATCAACATTAATACAAGTAACTAGTGTGAAGGATTTTGTCGTTTCTCACATTGTGACATCATGTCCCTTTCTGCCCTGGGATCCAGTCTGGATGCCCCATTAGGTATATCTGTCATGCTTCTCTAAATCCTCCAACATGCTGCTTCATTTTTATGACTCTAAAGAGTAGTGTCATTTTGTGAATTTTCTTTCAATTTGAGTGTCTTTGTTAAATTTCTGCTATGTTGGACAGAAGTGTTTCTTAGTCTGTATACAAATACTTAGCAATAAAATATACTATATATTTATTCTATAAAATTAAGTGATGTCTTCGTTCTTGACAGTTACACAAGAATTTCTGGGCTCTATGTAGTTTTCCTTATTGCTGAGCATGAATTTGGACTTTATCTTATCCCTCTGACTTTTTGAGCTTCAGATTTTTTTCAGTTAGCAGCAATGATTAAAAATGACTAGATTTATAGTGAAACTGTGAAGTATGGTATGATTTCAAAGCATTTCTCTCTTCAGGTAAAATTCCATCTTGAATTATTGATGTTTTTATTTTCTTATTAGGATAGAAGAATTTCCCTACATGTTTTAATATTTTAAAAATAGCATTGTCTAATTAGCAGTATTAAAGAATTAGAGAAGTAGTAGACACTTGTGTTCTTACAGTGGTTGCTGGTCAGTACTGTTCTGTGTTGATTGACTTAGAAGAAAGGCTCCATACTGTAGTCTTGAGTATTTGATAAATACTTTTAAATAGGAGAAGCTGATAGTTTGGGTGTTGTGGACCTGCAGCGCTGTATGGGATGTGATGGTGGCAGTGTGTCGGTCTTCCCACTGTGATTGTAAGTTAGCCAGTGCTCATCTCATTGCAGATCACGAACGTGCACAGCAGCCGGGCACTCGATGTTCAGTTTCTGGACTCTGGCAATGCGACATCGGTGAAAGTGTCGGAGCTCAGAGAAATCCCCCCTCGGTTCCTGCAGGAAATGCTTGCCATACCTCCTCAGGTATGACCTGCCTTGGCCTGGAGGTCTGCAGAAGAGCTTCCTGCCTGTTGATCCACCATGCCAGTCCTGATCATGCTCATGAGCAGAGTCTCAGTGTGTAAGAGGATTGGAGAGTGTGAATGTTTACTGATCTTCAGGCATGAATTTGGCTGACTTAGAGAAGTCTGCTCACATTTACAGACCACTGTTTCATAAACACTTGTTTTCAAGAGTGCCGAGTCAATAGGCTGTTACCCAAGTAGAGGTTCTATTGTAATAATCGCATTCCAGTTCTGACATCTAGCTAGACAGCTTCCACACACTGCCAGAGTGGTATATGTAAGTGTTTATTTGGCTCTCCATTCTTTTGGAAATGTGTTTATATATACTCATTTTCCTGTAAGACTTTCTCCCATAGGAAAAAGGGGAGTGATAACATCACCCATAGCCTGTCCTCTTAGGGAGCATTCGGGTGACAGTTGTGAATCACTATAGACCTTGCTATGGTTAAGAAGCTCTGACAACCTTGAGAGGAAATAAAGGATTTTTTACAGGAATATAATATATATTCTATTAATTAAATATTATATTCTATTAAATATTTATATATAAGTAATTAGTGTATGATACATAAATGATATATAATTAATTATTGTGTTCTATTAAATATTAATGGTCATAGTCTATTAAATACTTAATATTCTGTTAAAATATTAATAAACTGAGTATATATTGCATAGTCTATGAAATGTTTATATATAAATTATCTAAAAATATATAAATACTATGTAAATAAATAATATGATTGAATATTATGTTATATTAAATATTCATTTGCTTTAGGCATGATGAGCATGCTTCTATAACCCCAGCACTAGGGAGGTAGAGGCAAAAGGATCAAGAGTTTATGGTCATACTTGGCTACACAGTTAGTTTAAGGTTAGCCTGGATTCCATGAGATCTGGTCTCAGAAAACAGCAAACAAAATGGATGGCATAATGCTCCTCTACTGTTTTCTCGAAGACACCTTCACCTTCAGGACTAGCATAGACAGACAGCACGGTTTGCTGTGACTAGCATGGCTTTTAGCATTTCTTGAGTCTCCATTGCTTTTTCTGACAGACAGTTATAGAGAAGAATGCCTTTTATCCTCTCAGTATGCAGCCCTTTGAGAGCTGCTGTTGCTGTGACACAGCTCTGGCCTCCCTGTCTCCTCATGGCTATGTTCACCTAGGGCCGGGTCATAGTGACAAGGTTCCCTGGCTGGAGAGAGGGGCTTTGGGCCTCCGACTGCCTCTCTGAAAGTCACGTAGTACTCCCTTCTTTATGCTGCAGTGTTGTGTGTAACAGGCATTAAACACCTTTTTATTTCTGTTAATCTTCGCCAGATTCCTTATTTGATAAGTATGATGACTACTCATTTCAGGTCCCTTAAGGCCAGCTTGCCCAGCCTCTAGTTAACATCTATCTCCCCAAGATGTCTAAGTCACAGAAGCAAATCCAAAAGGTTGTATTCAGCTCTCAATTTTAATGTATTTTAAACTTGAATAGAGCCGGGTGGTGGTGGCACACACCTTTAATCCCAGCACTCGGGAGGCAGAGGCAGGCAGATCTCAAGTTTGGATCTTGAGTTCGAGGCCAGCCTGGGCTACAAGAGCTAGTTCCAGGATAGGCTCCAAAGCTACAGAGAAACCCTGTCTCAAAAACAAAACAACAAAAAAATTAAACTTGAATAGATTGCCAGGATTTTAAAAAAATATTATTTTTTTCTCTCAGTAAAGTGTCTATTTCTAGCATCTGTTTTAGTCATTTAGAAAATCTGATTTATTATGTGCCCTCTTTTGGTGGCAGAACTGCTGAGCATTCTGTGGCCTTTCCTGCCAGCAGAAGCTATACTTACCTGTGCACCAGCCCATCAGGCTGCCTCCCTCCCTCCCTCGTGCCTCTGCCCACAGGTCCTGCAGAGTGCTCCCTCCACTCTGAATGGCCTGGTTATTGCCTGCAGCTTTTCCAGGGACAGAGTCTTAGAGCCTGGGGGAGGGTACGCATGATGGGGCACTTAGAGAGCACAAGAGGAATCTGAGGAGGCGTGTGGGATAGCTTTCATACCTGTCACAAGATTTTCTCCCATGTGGCTGAGGTCCTCTCCCTCCTGTGGCCTTCTGCAGTAGCTGGGGAAGCCAGGGAGCACCAGGGGGACTGAGGTATTTGGGTACCTGCAGATTTATCCTTGTCTCTGCCTCCTGCAGGAGGTGCCCAGCAGCCATGGTATCTCAAGAGATGCTAAATGAAGTAGATAAGCTTCCTTTGAGACTCTTGCAGTGAAACCAGGTGGTTGCAAGTGTCCCATCTGTTCGACTCTGTGACCTACAGGCTGTTCTATTGAGCTATTTAATCATCTATAAAATGGAGCACAGAATATGGTAGACCAGAAAGATGATGGGGTGACAAGCCCCCTGGCCCCTGGATGGATTAAAAAAATAAACTAAAAAACCAGTAGCAACATAAATAGGTGGCATAGCAGACAGTCAGACCAAGACTGACTGCTGTTGTCTGCCGCAGCATCTGGCTTTAGGGAGACAGATGCTACCTGTAATATCTGTTTTAAGATGGTGTGTTTGCTCCACACCACTTTGTATTTTGTTTTTTGTTTTCAGGCTATAAAGTGCTGCTTGGCTGATCTTCCGCAGTCCATTGGCATGTGGACACCAGATGCTGTTCTTTGGTTAAGAGATTCTGTTTTGAATTGCTCAGACTGTAGCATTAAGGTTAGTTATCTTACTGGTTCTGGGATGTCTGGGAAGAGCCAGAGCTCAGGGTTTGCACCTCACTGTTGTAAATGGACACCTTCACACCAGATATTTTTTTCTTCAAAGAGATGAATTATACATGTAGCTGTAAGATATTTAATGACTAATTCCTATTTAAAGAGTTACCCCATCTCCTGTATTACTTACTCCCTTTCGCCTATTATTAATAAGGTAGCCGAGGTACTTGGTTCTCTACTACAGTTTTGCTAAGTGAAAAATAATTAAATTGACTCCAACTTTGTGATCATCTCTCTGGAAAAAAGTTTATGACAATAAATATACGATCTTTCCCTAAAGCAGAGTGGATTGTGAACAGATCATCCACTGCTAACCCTGGGGTTTGTGAACAGATCATCCACTGCTAACCCTGGGGATTGTGGACAGATCATCCATGCTAACCCTGGGCATTGTGAACAGGTCATCCATGCTAACCCTGGGCATTGTGAACAGGTCATCCATGCTAACCCTGGGCATTGTGGACAGGTCATCCATGCTAACCCTGGGCATTGTGAACAGATCATCTGCTAACCCTGGGCATTGTGAACAGATCATCCATGCTAACCCTGGGCATTGTGAACAGATCATCCTCTGCTAACCCTGGGGATTGTGAACAGATCATCCATGCTAACCCTGGGGATTGTGAACAGATCATCCATGCTAACCCTGGGGATTGTGAACAGATCATCCATGCTAACCCTGGGGATTGTGAACAGATCATCCATGCTAACCCTGGTGCTTGCCCATCTCTTCCTGAAGCTTCTTAGCTTGTTGCTTGAATTTCTAGGATGAAGAACATTAGATACTTCTCTTAGCTCTTAAATCCATACAAACGGTATTACTGTGTGTAAATGTGGAGCTGAAATCTCTTGAGCATTAGCTTCCCGAAGATCTAAGTCATTTCCCCCAGCTCTGGCCCTCCTGTCCCTGTGCCTGTGGGGTCTAGGCTGCTGTTGTGTAACATACGCATTGCATGCTCCATATTGTATGATTACGCCTTGTTTATGGTCTTCATTTATTACATAATAGTGTTTTCTCACCTACATAAAGACAATAAAACTACTAGTTGTTTTTCCTTTTGAGGTAGTCTCTTGCTTTGTATCTCTGGCTGGACTGGAACTTGCAAGAATCCTCTTGCCTTACGCTCTGAAGCGCTACTATGATTGGCTGATGTTATCACTCTTAGCTTTAAAAGTATTTTGTAATGGTTAATTTTAATGGTATTTCTTTATCATAAATACCAAAATGATTTACAGTCAATATGTCAGTAGCCATTAAAGGATAGAATTAAATAGATGCATCTCCCTGAGGGAACACACTTTCAAAGTCAGCTGTCCTAGATGGGTGGGTACCTTCTTGGCTCCTACTCCTCTTCCTGCCTGTGTCCCTGTCTTCTATTTTGTGTCCTCTTTGATAAATGATAGATGTAGACTGAAGTGTCTTGTTTTTGTCCTTTTAAGACATGAAGGAGCTGATGAGAATCACTAAGTCACCCAGACTCTGAGACACCCATGGTGTGGTCCTAATGGCCACACCCTTTGGTATTCCCATGTGGACACACCTGACAGAAGGGACGTGTGGGAAGTCAGAAGGTCTCCCCTTTGGTGGAGTTGTCCTTCTCTTCTCCCCTGTCCCCCGACTCTTCAGTGTACTGGGGAGGGAAGATGCAGACTAGGACCAAACAGAGAAGTAGGACCTGAGGGCCCAGGTAATTGCCATCCTGGAGTCCTCCGCTGGCCTAAAGTGGGCTCCTGCTAGATCTTTTGCTATCATCCTAACTCTTATTGCTGAGGACATTACAGGATTATTTTTCAGTTGTTATTTCCATAGGATTTGCTGGTGTCTTATAGATGTTTTGCCTCTAGTACCTATTAGACTGTGAGAGGTCATTCATCTTAGCATAAATTATTGTTTTACAAAATACTCTGCTTTGATATTTAAGATAATATTATAACTGCTTCTCAGAATTTAGTGTCAACATGGATTTTCTAAATTGCTTTTTACATTTTCCAAAGGTTACAAAAGTGGATGAAACCAAGGGGGTCGCATATGTGTACTTATTTACTCCTAAGAACTTCCCCGATCCTCACCGCAGCATTAACCGGCAAATCACAAATGCAGACCTGTGGAAGCATCAGAAAGATGTGTTTCTGAGTGCTGTGTCTGGTGCTGGCAGCTCGCCTAGCAGCAGGAACGGCAGCATACCTGCACCAGGCAGCCCTGGAGAAGATCTCAGAAAAGGCCACCCAGAGGTCATCAGGAAGCCTGTGCTGGACCACACCAGCTCGTTCTCCTTGGAGGAACTGCCCCCTCCAGTCCACTTGTCAAAGTCAGGGGAACACATGGATGTGTATGTGCCCGTGGCCTGTCACCCAGGCCATTTTGTCATCCAGCCTTGGCAGGAGATCCATAAGCTGGAAGTGTTGATGGAAGAGATGATCCTGTACTACAGCATGTCTGAGGAGCGCCACATAGCGGTGGAGAGAGACCAAGTGTACGCTGCCAAAGTGGAGAATAAGTAGGTCCTGGGCGGGGCCTTTGTTCCTCGGCTAAGAATATGTAGAGTGGTCATGAGGGTCCTTAGTTTCTTCAGGGAGACTTGGCCCTCACAAATGAGAATTTTGAGTGAAATATGGATTTGATGAGTTGTACACATTTTTTCATGTTTATGATAACATTTATATAAAACTCTAGTAACCATTTTTCTGTTAGAAGTTTTGTGCATAAAATGAAGTCTTAGTTGCTTACCTTTATCTCCTATCAGAGAAAATGTTTTTATTCAGAAAGTAATTCTTGCTTTCATTTAATGACTTTTTAAAATTAAATGTTTATTGTGGAAAACTTAGAGAACAAAACTCATAAGAAACTGAAACCAGCTTTCCAGACACTATTTGTTAAGCCATTTCTGTAATTGTTCCAGTTTCATCTGTGGATTTGTATCACTGATAATGCTGTTACAAAGCTGAGCTTGCTTTTTCAAAACTCTAATATTCTGTACTAAAAATTTCTCAGAAACAGGTATGGCTGAGTAATAATCTGTCTCGTGGGGAAAGCATAACTAGCATTCTCTTTAGTTGAGTAGGTTCCCAGATCTGTGTGTGTTACAAATGATAATAGGTATTATTATAAATAATAAACCATTGTTTCCACCTCTAATTATTTAGTAAGAGAGTCTTTGGGAAGAAACTGACTAGTTGAAAGATGCCCAGGTGCCCAGCATATGCTGTCATTTGCTTCCTGGCAGTTGTGGCACCTTCTTAATGTTAACACACATTGTTTGTTTCACTGCCCCTGGGCCCTCATGGAGTCGTGTTTGGATCCACATCTCCTTCCCCCAGGGCCATCAGGGTGTGCTGGGTCTGCTCTCCCCGCTCTGTGCTCATGCGATGGGGTCTTAGGAAACGAAGAGCCGCCTTAGGGGAGACAAGCTTCTTAATGCTGAACACAAACCACCCCCCCTCTGTCACACACACACTTTAAAAGATCAAACTGCTAAATATTTACACAAAATATTTTTTTCTTTAAGGTAGTAAACATAGGCATATAGAAAATGTCATTTTTATGGGAGGAAAAAAAGCCAATTTTTGACTCTAAAATGTGAGAAAGAGTAATGGCGCTCACTTTGACAATCACGAGCCTGTGTCATCCGTAGACGTCCTTTTTACCATGTCACTTGTAAGCTTGACCCTCTGTCTCAACAAGGACTCCTTTCAGAACAATTTGTAGTCACAACGGCCCTCATGTTAGCTGTGGAGGGAAGGGGGTGATTAGTGCTGGGGAGGGAGTTACCTCATGTTAGCTGTGGAGGGAAGGGGGTGATTAGTGCCAGGGAGGGAGTTACCTCATGTTAGCTGTGGAGGGAAGGGGGTGATTAGTGCCGGGGAGGGAGTTACCTCATGTTAGCTGTGGAGGGAAGGGGGTGATTAGTGCCGGGGAGGGAATTACCTCCCCACTTGCCCCCAGCTGTGCCTGTTGGCAACTCTGCCCCAGAACTTGTGGTCTTTAGCCAGATAATTGTTCAGGGATAATAGATACTTTATAGTAAGAATCTGTTTTTGTAAGTATCATGAGTTAATCAGTGTTAAGTGTTTAAAGCTTCTAAAGACTGGGGACTACTGAATTTTATTCCCAGCTATAAACTAACACATAGGAATTTGACACTTTTTAAAAATTGTTGTGGTCTCCAAATCTCTTAAAGAGAAGCACCTGGAAATGACATTAAAAGCCCCGATTCTCCTTTCTCACCCAGCCTGAGTCTAAACCTGGGGGAAAGGCCCAGCATCTGTGTTCTTAACACTCTGGGGCATGTTTGCTCTGAAATTGATGTCTAGTCCAAACCAAGCTTTTGTGTAAGCTCCTGCCTTCAGAGTTCAGCTCCTCTGAACCCCCACTTCCTGCCTGAACTTTTTACTGCTCTGTACTCAGTGGACTGGGAACTCGGACCACTATCATTTGTCCCCTGTAGCCTAAAGATGTTGGTGGTGGTGGAAACCACGTGTATTTATTGTACCCCTTCTGTCTCTTATACAAATGGGCTGCCTGGCATTACCACCAGGAAATGCCCCCTCCAGTCTACTCTGCAGTTTTCCTTCAGCTTATCTTCAGATGGTGGCTGTCACTTGCTAAGTGTCTGTTGTAATGCCAAGTATTGAGCTAGATGCTTCCAACCCCTCCACCCCAAAATGTTATACATGAGTAACCAAGGCTCAGGCAGGAGTGACACCACATCAGGACAATGGGCCAGGGGTTTCCCATTCAAGTGTGCTTGGCTTCCCAACCCCAGGTACTTATTATGAATCCTTTCTGTGTCCCAGTTATCGAGGCTCGTGCATTCTTGCCTTCTACATCTTGAGTCTGCCCCAAACTGGCCTCATCGTAGGCTACTAGCTGTGTTTTTACCTTGGGGCTGCTGTAAACTTGTGGCTGATAAACTTGTTGCAGAGAATGCCTGGTCCTGCCACCAGAGGGCAAGTCCAGAAGGCCATTCAGTTGCTAAGACATCTGTAGATGCTTTGTCTTGAGCTTTGATGAACTGCCCTCTTCCTACGGTTGAGATCATAGACTTTAGAGTGGTCTTTCATAGGTTCGCCTTGAAGTCTGTTTAGTTTTGTTTTGTTTTCATCATTTTAACTACTGACACAAACCCAATGAAGAAAAACACACTCATGTGAATTTCTGGTGCTTTTAGCCAAATTAAGTGCTTCTCCGTGCCCGACTGCCCTTTGCAGGTTGTTTATTTTAGGGGCAAGCTGGGTTTTGTGGGGTTTTTTGGTTTTTTGACATTTTTTGCATGGGATAATTCAAATAATCAGTTTTTCTTTTCATTTAATTTAAAAAATATTTAAATTAAATTAATTTAAAAAATATTTTTAATTAAAAAAAGTTAACTGCATGCACGTTTTACCGCATGTATATATCTGTGCCTACAGAGACCAGAGAGGATGTTGGGTCACCTGGAACTGAAGTTAAAGACAGGTGTGAGCTACCATGTGGGTGCTGGGAGTTGGACCCTAATCCTTTGGGAGAGCCCCTGGTGCCTCAAATGTTTTCGTTTTAAACAGAGCAAACATAGATTTGTTGAGGATAAGAGAGAACGGAGAATGGGAGGGGACCCAAGGGAGGAACACCCTAAAATAGCCTTTGTTCAAAACTTTGAATCCCTCCCCAGCCTGCCGCCGAGTCCTCTATGCCTGCGTCATCCCTTACTGGAGCCTCATGGGATATTTTCTCTCCAACCCCCATGTCTTCTCAGCTCTGCTCTGTTCTCACCTCAGGCAACTCTCTGGCTTCTACTCATCCTGCCTACATCTTCCTTTCCCTCTCTTTCCCTCTTGCAGACACGGACCATGTACAAACGTGGCCATCTTGTGTGTCTCCAGGATGAAGGGATCCCTTGCCTTGTCCTGACCAGCCCCATGGTATCTGTTTCAGCCTGTAGATGATTGACAGTTCAAGAGTCACTGCCTCGCCCCACGGATATATAAAACTCCAGAATGAGCGGTGTATCAAAGGACTAGCACAGCCGGCAGTGGTAACCTCTGAAGAAAGCAGCCACAGTTGCTTCCAAACTCCCATGACTGATTTTTCTATGTACCCTGTAATGCTTGCTTCCCTTTGGAATGGGTGTTGACTTTGGCTGTTTTTCTTTTCAATCCATTGTGC
Source organism: Ondatra zibethicus (assembly GCA_004026605.1). Taxonomy (NCBI): domain Eukaryota; kingdom Metazoa; phylum Chordata; class Mammalia; order Rodentia; family Cricetidae; genus Ondatra; species Ondatra zibethicus. The sequence continues at coordinate 5,182 of PVIU01001970.1, read as the reverse complement.
TTCCAGGTGGTACCGGGTGCTGTTAAAAGGAATCCTGACCAATGGGCTGGTGTCTGTGTATGAGCTGGACTACGGCAAGCATGAGCTAGTCAACATAAGGAAAGTACAGCCCCTAGTGGATGTGTTCCGGAAGCTGCCATTTCAGGCGGTCACCGCTCAGCTTGCAGGTAATTTCTGCAGTGTGACTCGGCTGCCGTGGAGTTTAAACTCTCCTCTATTCTAGGTTCTTGACAATTGCAGGATCACTAGTTAGCCTTCTGCATGTTGTTTTAGCTTTTTAGTGCTAATATCATCCTGCCCGTGATGGAAGTTATCTTAATGCTCAGTCGTCTATTCTCCTTCTGCTTTCTGACTCTGGTTACATGCCTGATATTATTTCTAAAGCTGCAGTCCCGGGACAGTTGCATCCTGGTTTTCCTCATTTACAGTTTCCCATTTGGGGTAATATAAAGTCCTAGATGGGCCAGTTGTCACCCCCCGCCCAGAGTTGTAGATTGAACCCAGCATCTCATTTGTATGAATGTTAAGCACAGGTCTTTAGCTGAGCTATACCCCTAGCCTCTGTTAATTATTTTGATGGGTGTAAAGCAATCCATTGAGTCAGAATTTCCCTGTAAACAGTAGTGAAACAGTATTTCCTGTGGACAGTAATGAAAACAAGCAAAAAAGCAGTGGAAACCTTGAACCTCAATAACCAAGAAGCAGAAAGTGTAATTGTTTTATGCCAAATTGTTTTACTGCATAAACTATAGGTGTACACAGTGGAACATTACACAAATCACAAAACATTGGGACAAATGAAGTTTCCTGTTTGCATCACAATACAGCTTACAAATACATAACTTTACCACGTATTGACATTTGGCATGCTTATTTAGTAGCTGTACAGTGACACACTTTGTAGCGTGTGAGAAGCAGTTCAGATGTGACTCCCCTGTAAGCAGTTGCTGGGGCCCCTTAGTTTGAGCAGAGGGCCTGGAGGCCAGCAAGATACCTGTGCTCCCCTCTATGCCTTGCCTTCCCTGCCTTCTGTGCTGGGATATTTGTCCCTGCAACCACCCCGTGTCACTTGACTATTTTGCTGCTGCCTTAGGCCTTGGCATTGCCTGCCCCAAACGACATGGGACAGTTGGGGAAAGCTGTGCAGACAAGGGCATGTGTGAATTCTTTGCTGGCTGTCCAGCTGCTAGTGGGAGGCTGGGCAGGGTCTCATTGTGAAATACTTGCCATTCTCTCGGCCTTACTGCTAGGGTTCAAAGCAGCTTCCCATGATGATTGAAGATAAAACAAAACCAATGCTTTGTATGTGGCGTGGTCACTAGTCAGTCTGCTTTGGACTTAGAATTTTAGTTGGTTTCTTTAGATTCAATGTTTACTTTTTCTTCATTTCCACTTTGAATGCCCAAGTTTAGCTAATAGCACATTTTGTCAAATACAGCTTCTCACTGCCAAGAGAACTCTCTGAGGGATGAGCACCTAGTGTCCCCGCCACCCAGCATGGCCTCCAGCTGCCCTCTGAGGGCTTTCTGTAGTCTAACCCATGGTGCTGTAAATGTTTCCCTAAGCCTTGTGCTTGCCGCACCACACCTTCCATGTGCTGAGTTTTCATTTTCATTTAGCTCAGAATATTTTTAAATCTCTTTAGGGGTTTCTTCTTGGCCTGTACGTCAATTGGAATCTTCTTCCTTCTTGATATTGTGGTATTTTCCCTGTTAGCTTTCTGTTGAACTCCATTGTGGTTTCTGTTGTTTTGAATTGTTCCAGCGTGTTTGCTGTCCCAGAGTGTGACTCCATGAAAGCTTGAGGGTTATAATCTGCTGCTACTGGATGAAGTGGCCTGTAGCTGTCCCTTACATCCAGTACTATAGTGTTGAGTTCAGTGTCTCCTGCTGGATCTATATGCCTCCTCACATCCTCTGCGTGTGTGTGTGTGTGTGTGTGTGTATGTGTGTTTTGTACATGTGTACATGGGGGTCAGGGACTGTGGTGAATATGCATATGTGGGGAGGAGTGTGTGTGATGTGTGTGGTGTGTATGTGCATATTCATGTGTGTGTTTACAGGTAGAACAGGTGCTGGTGCTTATTGGACAACAGAGGTCAGTGTCAGCCATCCTCCTGTTTGCTCTGGCCTTGGTGTCTGGAGTCAAGGCTTTTCTACTGGGTGTGAAGCTCACTGGATGGCTAGATTGAGTGGTCAGCAAGCCCAGGGTCCTCCTGTCTCTCCCTTGCAGCGCTGGAATCACTGGCATGCATCATCATGAGTGCCTGCGATTCAAATCCTTGTGCTTCCATGTTGCCTGCTGAGCCACCTCCCTAGCCCAGGTTGGCTGTTCCTGGCAGGGACTGCAAAGTCTCAGCAGCAATGGTGGGTTCATCTGTTTCTTCCTGCATTGCAACTCTAGCCAGTTTTGCCTGGAGTGTGGTGTAATATTGGGTGTGTCCACATTAAGGATCTTTGATTCTTCCTGGAAAAGGAGCCTTTGCCACTGCATCATTGTCCTTTGTCCCTGATAACTTTTCTCACACTGAAGTCTGCTCTTTCTCAAATGAATGCCCCTGCATGATCATTGTCATCATGACATAACTCATTTCCATCCCAGTACCTGTGTTTTGTGTGTCATTCAATTAAGTTTCTGTTATATGCATATAACTGGGTCTTGCTTTTTTATCTACTCTGATCATCTCTTTTAAGACATGTGCTTAGACCAGTGATGTTTAAAGTGATTATTAAGGACTAGGGAGGTAGGTCAGTTGGTAAAGTGTTTGCTGCCAGCACAAGTTTGATCCCCCAAACCCATGTAAGAACATCTGGACTTGGTGGCTCCTTTGTTGTAACCCCAGCATTGAGGCAAAGATCATGAAGGTTCCTGAACAGTTAGCTCAGCACACTCAGCAAGTTTCAAGCCAGTGAGAAACCTTGTCTCAAAGAAACAAGAGTTAGGTGGCTTCCGAGGAATAGTACCCAATGGTGTTCCCTCCACGTAACAGTTGCACACACATGCAGATTACCTGCATTTACATGGGTACCCATATATACAGTGTCATTATCAATATAGCTAGATTAATGGCCACCACATTTATTAGTTTTCTAGTTATCTTTGTTCATCATTCTTATTTTTGCCTTCCACACTCTATGTGTTTTGAGACAAGGTCACCCATAACCTTTGTTGACCTCAAAGTCATTATGTAGCCCAGGCTGATCTTGAACTCCTGATAGTCTTGTCTTCAGAAACCCAGTGGTGGGATTGCCAGTGCATACCACCATGCCTAGCTGGCTTCTGTGTCTTAGTTAAGCATTTTGTAGGAGTCCATCTTCTTGCTTTAACACATCAATTTTATTTCCTTTTCTGAAGACTGGTTTTAGTCTGGGGAGGTAGTTCAATAGATAAAGCACTTCCATGCAAGCTTGAAGACTAGAGTTCAGTTCCTAGAACTCACATAAAGGCCTGGTAGGCTTGACGGCCCACCTGTGCTCCCAGCACTTCAGAAAGAGACAGGGAATCCTGGGTAGCTCGTCTAATGGGATCAGTAGCCTCTCAGTTCAGTGAGAGACTCTGGCTCAGAAAACAGAATGGCGAATGGCAGAGGAAGACGACTCGTGAACTTTTGGCCTCTACATTTATATACATGCATGTTTGTGCACCTGTACACATAGGAAAAGGGGGACCTTGTCAGTGGTCGCCCTGGGATCTGTCACCTACATTTACATATAATTCGTGTGTGTGTGTGTGTGTGTGTGTGTGTGTTGAGATAGGATCTCATTTGTAGCCCACGCTACCCTTGAACTCACTGTGCAGCTAAGAATAACCTTGAACTCCTTTAATCCTCTTCCCTTTGCCTCCCAAGTGCAAGGGGTGTGTGTGTGTGTGTGTGTGCACGTGCACACATACATGTACATGCACATGTGTGCATGTGTCAACCAGAAGACAATGTCAGGTGTCTTCCTCAAATGACTTGAGGAAGTCACTCTCCACCTTGTTTTTTAAGATGAGCTCTCAGTGAACCTAGAGCTGAGTGACTCTGCTAGGCTGGCTAGGCAGCAAGCTCCGAGGATCCATCCACCTGCCTGTTAGCTCCCCAGTGTTGGGTTATACACGTGCACCCCCACACCTGGCTTTCACATCAGGGCTGGGAGTACAGACTCAGGTTCTCGTTCATGTGTGGTAGGTTCTTTACCAACTGAGCTGTCTCCCCAGCATTCAAGGCTAATTTTAAATAGTGCTATTCTCCTTCACAGTTAGTACTAATACCTTACAAACTCCATAAAACAAAATAATCTTATAGCAAAATACTTTCTTCCTCGTCCCCATGTATTACTGCAGCTATTTGTTTTGCTTATGTATACAGTTTGCATAATCAAACACTTTGATGATAGTAATTGGAATGCACTGTTACCTACCTACCACTGGATCAGTTACATGTAAGAGTAACCCAGCAGGGTACCAGGGCGGCTGAGGCAGGAGGATTGTGAGTCTGAAGCTAACCTGGGCTGCATAGAGAGACATAGTCTCACAAACAGACAAACAAAAGAATGCATTTGCCTCCCCTCTCACTCTCTGATGCTTTTCCTGTCTTAGCTTAGACCCGTTTCATTTTCTTTCTCTCTAAAGGTCTTTCCTCATTCCTTCTGAGGCAGCCTGCTCACAGCAGACTTCACCAGTTTTTTGTTTGTCCAAGAGTTTTTTCCTTCTTTTGTTTTTCTTTTCTTCTCTCCCTCCATGCCCTCCCCCAGGAGCCTTGCATGCCTGGGAAGTGCTGTCAGGCCTGCTCCTGTGCTTGTAGGGCCAGGGCCACCTGAGCAGGGTGTGCAGTTGTAACCAGTGAGCTGCTCCACCTCTTTGCAGCACTTCATTCTCTTTGCTCCTGTGGCTTCTGGTGTCGGGTTAAGTCTGGTCTTTGTCTGTACGTGAGCTGCTTTCCCTCCTTTCACTACTTTACTGAAGTCAGATGTGGTGTGTGCAGCGATGTGTTTACCGTCTTTATGTTTGGTGTGACCCTGATTTGAGGTTGTCATTCCTGCTCAGGAGCTGCTTCTGTCCCCTGTCGTCTTCTCCTAGTTCCCACTACACTCATCTCCACACCTTCCTAGCTGTCCCAATTTTTAGCAGTTCCATGCTGGGTCTCCTTTCCAGCCATCTCTTTGCTTCAGTTTCTGAAGTTTCTGCTGCCACATCCTTGAGG